>JAAEAF010002267.1:0-134840 GCA_011037195.1 Triatoma infestans
TGGGTAGTCCGGCAGAGACGGGATAAGGTGAAGATAAGGCGGCGTTTATGGAGACACAGGATTTTCTATTGGAAAAGTAGGAACGGATTAATTTTAGGACATATGGAGGGAAGATGTAATCTATTGGACGGTACAATAGACCATAGTGCCAGACAGTGTCGAATGCCTTTTCCATATCTATTAGTACCACCATGCCTGTATGCTTTTTCCCATAGAAATTGGCAGTGATGTAATCTATTTTTCTGGTGAGTTGTAGCTGTGTGGATAGTAGGCGATCTAAAGCCAAACTGTTCATTTATTAAAATGTTGGATTTTAGAAAGTCCATATATCTGGTAAGGATAAGTTTTTCAAAAATTTTGCTCAGGGCACTGATCGAGTTTCTAGAAAATGAGTAAACCGGACGTGCGTTTTGCGTTTTTACTGAACAGTTTTTTTTTTTTCAATTTTCGCGATTTTCTTAAATTCTGTACACTAACTGTGAACATAAAAGATTACTTATATACGAGGCATGTCCAGTAAGTAAGTGTACTGAATTTTTGTAGGTTACAAAAATTTTTGTTTGACAAAAAAATTACCTGGTTACATTAGTACATATGTAAGCTATTTTTCGACGTAGTCACCATTCCTCTCAATGCAGGGTTGGTGTTAATTTTTTGATGCCTTCCTCGAAGTAGTTTTCCGCCAACCCCTTCGTCCACTTCTCCACCTCCCCTTCACCTACTCGTCGGTTGAAAACCTTTTTCCTCCCATGTGCAGCATCAGGGAGGTAAAGAGATAGTAATCCGAAGGTGCTAGGTCAGGGGAATGCGCGGGTTCAGGACATCCCATTTAAACGAGGCAAGCAGTTCTTTCGTGGCGTTGGTCATGTGTGGTCTGGCATTGTCGTGCAGCAGGCAGACTCCCTTTGTCAGCATGCCTCTCCTTTTGTTCTGAATCGCCCTCCGCAATTTTTT
Organism: Triatoma infestans; assembly: GCA_011037195.1. Lineage (NCBI taxonomy): Eukaryota > Metazoa > Arthropoda > Insecta > Hemiptera > Reduviidae > Triatoma > Triatoma infestans. Next base: position 955 of record JAAEAF010002267.1, read on the forward strand.
TAGGGTCTCACAGTATCTTCAGAGTTGATGGTCTCCCCTTGAGGCATATATTCCATTAAAATTATGCCTTGACAGTCCCAAAACACGGATGCCTTGATTTTCTTGGCTGAAATTGTGGTTCTGAACTGTTTGGCGGAGGGTGAAGAGGTGTGACGCCACTGTTGAGACTGCCTTTTGGTTTCAGGTGTGTAGTGTGCAACCCAAGTTTCATCTCCAGTAATGATGGAGCGGAGAAATTCATCTCCATGGAGTTTGTAGCGTCTCAAAAACTCTTGCCCGACCCCTTGAATATTTCACACTTGGCGGGAGATTGGATTGACATTTTTCACGAAACGTATTGTCGCGTCGACAGTTCTCAACGTACTGACTTCGAACCGGTCTCATGGCGGAGGGGAGGAATCAGGCTACACGATAGTGTAGCCAATATGTCGAAAACAAAATCGCTTCGGCCGTGAGAGCCTCAGTACACTTACCTACTGGACATGCCTCGTATTTTTCATTTAAAAAAGTATTGGGACGAAAGGTTATGCTTTCTTTCAAAAAAAGTCACTTTATTAAGTTTAAATTGTCCCATTGATGTAAAAACTGAAGACAGACATTTAGTGAAAATTATAAGTTCGAAGGGAAATTTGTTGATACAATTTTGTTGATTGCAGCAGTAAGGGAAAGTCGTGTGAGTGTTGTGTGGAAGGTTTAAAATTTTTCACAAACGTATTACTTTCTCTTACAATAAGAGAATGTAGAAATTCTCTTTGCTTTTGCCAAAGAAAAGACATATAATAAATGCCCTGTTAATATTAATGGGTAAATATTAGAATGTAGAACACGTGCACATATACAGGACTCATGTTGCATACTTTCATTCATGCAATTTAAACTATTAAATAATTGTCTCTGTTAAATACTAAACATTACTTAAATAATTTACACTAACATTCTTAAATGTTCATTATTCTAGTTTTGTCCATTCTTTGTCCATTCTATCACTTTTTTTTTTTATTATTATTGTTAATAATGTGTATCGTCTTTAATTATCTCAATTTAAAATTGTTTATTAATTAATCATTCTCTTTATTTGTACTAATTAATAATTAAACTAAATAAGGATAGGCTTGTGTTTCTCTTATACGTCTATATGAAGTAATCTGTTGATTATATAAATTGTTAAAATTAATTTGAATCACTGATTAAATATTTTCATTATCAACTAAAATATTTTGTTTATAATGTTTAGTCCATCTTTGATCCATAACTATCAAAATGAAAGATGCTTGACCTCTTCACTAATTATAATAATAAACTTTTATTTACAATGTTATTTATTTAAAATTATTACAAACTTTCTCTCTAAATCTGTTAGTGAAAGTATTGTAATCGTGTCAAATTTCCTGTAACGATTTTTCACCGGAAACACCAAGTTTTCAAGTCCCCCCCCCAAAATCTGGTGTGAAACACTCACACAACTTTCTCTTACTCTAGTACTCAAAATTATAATTGAGAAATTTTATAGTGTACTAAATTTAATGAAATTCGCCGAAAACTGAAAAAAAAAAACTGTTCAGTAAAAGCGTACTTCCGGTTTACTAATTTTTTTGAAACTCAGAATTTTACCCAACTATTTATTTCTAATTAATTTTGTTTGGATGATAGAATTGTATAATCAACCATGATATAGCACTTTAGAGGAAAACATAACCCCACCCCAACCCTAAAATTGCCCTTAAATGAATTTTCCTAAGAGAAATGTTTTAAATAAAAGTTGTAGATCTTTGTATGTGTAGCTTATATAGAAAGTTTCAAGAATCGTCGGAGTATTTTTTGAGAAAATCGCGAAAGAGTGAAAAAAAAATCATTTAGTAACGTGGTAAAGTAAAGCACTTCCGGTCATCCGATTTTTTTTTCAAACTCAGAATTTCAACAACATATTTAATTTTAATAAACATTAGTTAGATGACGTAATTGTCTTATAAACTGAAATAGCACTTTAGAAGAAGCTGTAACCCCACCCCTCCCCCAAAAATACCCTTAAATTAATTTTTCCGAAGAAATGTTTCAAATAAAAGTTGTAGCTCTTTGTATGTGTAGTTGATATACTAAGTTTCAAGAAAATCGTTGGAGCCATTTTTGAGAAAATCGCAAAAAAGTAAAAAAAACAAAAAACTAGTAAAGTGGTACTTCCGGTTGGAATTTTGACAGATAACGTACTGTCAGATCCCATGGTGATACCTAAACGGAATATCAATTTTGAACTTTCTACGGTTTTCGTTTTTGTGCTATGCTATTCACATACATACACACAACACACATACCCTTTTCTAAAAACCACTTTTTTGGACTCAGAGTACCTCAAAACGTATATTTCCGGTGAAAACTCGATATTGAAAATTTGTCACGATTACAATACTTCCTCTTACTAGGAGAAAGAGAAAGTAAAAATGGATTTTAGAGAATTTTGTGTGTATGTATGTGTGTTTTTTGTGTGTATGTGTATGTATGTATGTGTGAACAGCTCATAAAACGAAAAATCGCAGAAATGTTCATAATTGACATTCCGTTTTTGGTGACGCTCAATAGGTTTTATGTTTTCCCCGTTAAGTGCTATTTCAATTTATTATTATAAATTGTATCATTTAAATAATATTAAATAGAATTAAAAATATGTTGATAATATTCAGAGTTTGAAGTAAAATTGAAATGAACGGAAGTGCGTTTCTAGTAACCAGGTTTTTTTTTTTTTTTTTTTTCAATTTTCGCAATTTTCTCCGACAAATTTTAACATTAAATTTAGTATACTATCTGTGATATAAAGATCACTTTTGTTTGAAACCTTTTTCTCCGTGAAATTCATTTAAAGAAGTATCGGGGGGAGGTAAGCTTTTCCTCGAAAAAATTCATTTTATCAAGTTAAGATTCTCCTATTGATATACTCGTAGAACTAAAGATAAATTTTTTTGTAAAAATTATACGTCTGAAGAAAATTTGTCAATTGCATTAAGTGAAAGTCAGGGATAGCTAAGTGGTTAGCGTACTGGACTCCCACACGGAGGATCGGGGTTCGAGTCCAGCTGTGCTACCCTTAGATTTTTTCTTCCTAGGAGCCTCTACAGCTCACTGTCCGGTGATGGACAGTGTTGTCTGTAACGAGAGAACACTGTCCGGAGGCCGGCAGTGCACTGAGAAAGCTCCAGGCGCCAATGACCATAGATGTTGACGCACCTTAAATTTAAAAGAAAGAAAGAAGGAAAGTCGCACTTTAACAAGTCGATTTTTTTTCAGAACAGCCTCAAACAGCGAACGATCGTAGAATATTCTACTCAAAACGGATAATCTTTGATGATGATTGCCCTCAATTTGTAGTTATCAACTTCTGATTGCCGTTTATACTATGCTTCTCATCTTCAAGATAGCTTTCAGTCTCTTACAAAACTTCCTGAACCATCACTACACTGTGTAAGTTCGTAAGCAGTTCCTGGGGCCAAATACTTTCTTTGTTGATGTTACAAGTTGTCTTCGCTGCTTTAGACAAACTATTTTGAATTCGAAAAATAAAATCACTTTATTAATTTTTTATTTAGACTAAAAAAAAAAAATTTTATTTAAAAAAATAAAAACATAGCGAGAAATGTGCATTAAAATATGTATAATATAGCCCAACATTTATTTAAGAATGTATTTAATATGAAAGGGCAAAGTTGAATAATGCAAAAACGCAATTATTTTTGCACAACCAACTTATAAAATTCTATCTCATTTTAGTTATTACCTTTTCTTTCTTTTTTTTTTTTTTTTTTTAATTAAAATATAAAACAACTTATAAAAGATAATATATGTAGGCAATAAATGACGTCACTAGCATCATACATCTGTTTTGCTTAATTTTTAACACGACAAGTTACAATATCTTTAAATTAAATATTCCGCTTCTTTAGTGAATTTGCATTAACATTTGTTAATAATATATTAACTATTAACTAAAGGAATATATACATATATATTTATATATATTAATGAAACGGATTTAACCTGCCTTTGTAATAAACGTAAGCGTAACCTTCTAAGAAAGGTTAATCTAAGGTTTGCCATTAGTTCTAGTTCTGGTGGATGGACGGCACATAATGTCTCTTTTGTATGTACGTATTTTGCTTTAACATAGCACACACCTATTAATCCTGCCTTATATTCTAACTTAAATTTCTCTTTTTCCCTCCGGCTACTTTTATTTAATTCTACAGAAAATGAAAAAGCTATTGGACTGTACTAATTTGTTTGTAACGTCTTAATTATCCCCTCCCCGCCCCCCGCCGCCAGCAACTTAGTTTTAATATATAATTCATTCTAAAACTTTTTACTACTATTAAAACAAGGAAAATAGTAACTTCTTGATAAAACTATGTCACCACCACTAGTTCTAGCAAACTTTGCTTCATTAAATTCTAATTGCCCTTAAACTTAGTTCTATTAACGTATTACAATAAATTACTCTAGTATAAAGGCTTTTAAACATGTAGGAGAGGAGGGCCGGGCCTAATTGAGAAGGTTACACTATATTATTTTTTTTGTTCCATGACACTTAAATGTCATGTATATTATGTGTCTTCCACTTTATTGTAATATATATATTATCCAAATTAATTTAAATCTTTTTATGATATCTCCCCCTCCTTTTTACTTTCTCTTACTCCTAGTAAGTGGAAGTATTGTAATCGTGTCAAATTTTCTATATCGAGTTTTCACCGGAAACATCCGTTTTGAGGTCCCCTGAGTCGAAAAAAGTGGTTTTTAGAAAATGGTCTGTCTGTGTGTGTGTGTGTGTGTGTGTATGTATGTATGTGAACAGCATAGCTCAAAAACGAAAAACCGTAGAAAGTTGAAACTTGATATTCCGTTTAGGTATACCATGGGATCTGACAGTACGTTATCTGTCAAAATTCCTCAACCGGAAGTACCACTTTACTAGTTGGACTTTTTACTTTTTGCGATTTTCTCAAAAATGGCTCCGACGATTTTCTTTAAATTTGGCACATCAACACAATACAAAGAGCTACAACTTTTATTTGAAACATTTCTCCGGGAAAATTATTTAAGGGCACTTTTGGGGGAGGGTGGGGTTAGGTTTCATCTAAGTGCTATTTCAGTTTATTAGACAATTCTGTCATCTAAATAAAATTAATTAGAATTAAATATGTTGTTGAAATTCCGAGTTTGAAAAAAATCAGATAACCGGAAGTGCGTTTACTTTTCCACTTTCCTTTTTCGCAATTTTTTTCAAAAATGGCTCCGACGATTTTCTTGAAACTTCGTATATAAACTGGGTTATGTTTTCTCTAAAGTAGCTATCACGGTTCATTATACAATTCTATCATCCAAAGAAAAATTAATTAGAAATAAACAGATGGCCAAAATTCCAAGTTTTAAGAAAATTGTAAGCCGGAAGTGCGCTTATACTGAACAGCTTTTTCAGTTTTCGACGAATTTCGTTATATTTGTTACACAAACTATAACATTTGTCAATTATAATTTTGAGAACAGGAGTAAGAGAAAGTTGTGTGAGTGTTTCACACCAGTTTTTTTTTGTTTTTCTTCCAAAGTAATAATATTAAGGTTTTTGAATATCTTCTTATAAACATTCCTATTTTAAGTAAAATTGTTTATTATAACTGTAGAATTGCAGCGAGAGGAATTGGAGGAAGACTTCTTTTTTTTCACACTTTGTGTTTTTCTCTCTCTCTCTCTCTCTCTCATTCTCTCTTTTGATCTCTCCTTCCATGTTGCAAGTGTCAGTTGATAGATTTAGGCACTTGTCCAAGGAGGTGACCCTTGTCAGTTGGTTGAAAATCATTACATAACTTACCCAGAGCTAAATTAACACTTCCCTAAATAAATATTGCACTCTGTATAGACGAGAGCCGAACAAGGCCTGCCCATCCATTATTATAACAACATTAAGAGCGCTTTATTAATTTTAACACTTTATTAATTCTAGCGTATGATTATATTAAAGGGATTTTATAAAATATAAATTGTCACTTTAAAATAAATAAATCTATCTAGAATATATTATGAAAATCTGCATTTTTGTTGTTATTATTATTTATGTTTTACTAATTGCTTGAATCAAAAGGTACGTTGAAAATAATTTGAGACGACTTTGTCCTACTGATGCGTGGAAAAGTTCCTTGACAATTTGAGAAACCCATGATAATAATATGTAAAAACAAAAAAAAAAACCTATGGCGCAACAGCTCATAAAGGGTCAAGGCTTGCCAGATTTGAATAGGGGGGGGGGTGTGATAAGCACGCTCCAGTTTAGTTCCGGCCTTCGCTAACTAGGGCGCTACTAACTGTAGCTTCCCATTTTTTATCACGATGCTGGGTAACACAGACTTTGCTCTCACGAGAATCGAACCCTGAATTTTCTAGCACGAAAGGCGAGTTAGCTAGCCACTGGACCAACGCGTGAGGACGATAATAATATGTAATTCTCTAAAATATGTGACGTTTTCCATAAAATTGATAGTAACAATTATTTATCTGATTCATTAGAAAAGTGAAGTGAGGCTTTCATTCGGGATCAAGTGAGCAATCTTGGATCAAATCTTTTTGAATCCGTTACTTTTATTTGAAATATTTTTCAGGGTAAATTGCTTTTCTCTAGGATGGCTTTGGAGAGTTAAGAGTACAAGCTTCATTTACAATTATTACATATCAGCACATTGCAACACCGACTGGTGAGAGTGTTAAGTTAAGGAACTAAACTAAAAATTCTCACATTTAAGAAAATGTTTCAGTTAAAACTATGAGAATTATAGTATGGAAAAATCTTTGAGTGATGTGGTATAGTGACTACGCACTGAGACAAAAATCCGCTAAATTATTGCTTGACAATATTCAACGCTTAGCAACATCTGCTGGTGGCTGATGCGATGCGGACCACCATCATTACTGTTATGGAGACTTTGTTGAGAATCTCACTGAAATAAGATCCGAAGAACGGAGAAAATACAAAATTGAATCAATCTTGTTACTCGCTACCTAGGCCAGACTAGGGTGGGACGCTCAATATATATTATACAGCTGAGCTAGCCCTACAGGAAAACAGTTTACAACGAGTCCCAGCCCATCTCTAGTTTCAGCTGAGCTAGTCCTACTACTTCATACAGCTGAGCTAGCCCTACAGGAAAACAGTTTACAACGAGTCACCAGCCCATCTTCTACCTTTTTACTACTCAGCCAGTCTGTTTCTATGTATATCTCTCTCTACTTAACTTCTATTATACTTGTAAAGTCCATGCAGTTTGTGTGTAGAAAACTACTAGCAGCTGAGATAGTAGGGAAAGCGATACGTCATTCCATCATTCATCGCTACATGTTTCCGTTCTTATAGAATATTGAAGATCTTCTTTTTTTTCGATCATTCTTACAGTATCAGACAACCTTTCAGGAAAGAATGGTTGATTTTAGGTCCATTTTATGATAAGTCTGATATTTACCTTCGGTTGTTGTGGTAGTTGGTTCTGCAGAGCTGGTAAGCATCAGAGACAAAGTTGTATCAATTGTATTTGCTTTGTGCAAGTCTATGTTATTACACTGTTCAACAAAAAACATCCTGATGATGGGCGAAACGCCCGAAACCGGTCGATGACCACAAAATGAAGCAGGCTTTCACAGAAAATGTCTCTGATAATATTTACCTTCAGTGTTGCACGGATGGTTGTTTCAGAATGGTTGATAGATCTGGAGTTGCAGTCTGTTTTGTGTACTATTTTTAGGAATCTCTTGGTGAGATAGACTGCTTTCCCAGGTGAGTTTTATGCTAATCTTTGCTGCATTTCGGATGAACGGGTACATAACCCTGCTCGGACAGTCAAGCGTTGAAGGCGCTGAGTATTCACTTCTAAGTTGGTAGTAGAACATTCTAGAAGATTGGAAGAGGTTTCTTTCTCGTGAGGATATACTTCAAGGCCTGGGTACCAAAGTCATATGGGAATATATTGAAACCGAAACCTCTCTCCCCTTTTATTGGCCCCAAGCCTCCTGGTTCCTAGGAAAGTTTTTCAAAATAAAAGTGCTAGATATTTATGTGTTTAGATAGCATTCGAAGTTTAAAGAAGAAAAAAAATCGTTGGAGCCTTTTTCGAGAAAATCACGAAAAACTGAAAAGAAAAAATAGTAAAGTCGCCCATCCGGTTGATGGATTTTCCGCGAAATATTTATATCTGATGCGATTATAATGCCTAAATGTAATAGCAAGCTCTAAGATTTAACCTTTTTTGAGATATTCCATTAATACACACATACACATTATTCGCTTAAAAACATTTTAATCGTACTTAGGGGGTCCGCAACTCATGTATTTCCCGGTTACAAATTCGAACATTTTACGCTAAATAAAAATGCATAAAATTCCAAGTTGAATACAAAAGTTAAACAAGTATACTTCTTTATTTATTTGATTAATTGGCATTAATTTGACAATTTGCCAGAACAAAAATGACAAACTAGTTCATATAAGATATACTTGAAGGCGCCACCAGTCTGTCTTACCTAGTTATATTTATTAGTTATGACATTTAAAACCAAAACCCTCCGTGAGTTTTAAATCCTATTTTTATCTAAAATGAAATAATAAAAAATAAACTGTATATCAAATAAGATTGCATGCTTTAAAAAAATATTGAGAAACATGAAATAAGTTTCTACATATATATATTTTTTACTTAATGATTTGACCTATTTTTTTTTTAAATTTAGAAGATACATTGATACAGGTGCATTTATTATAACCTCCTAATTTTTAATGTATTTTTTTTTTGTAATTAAATTAGCACTTGATAAAAAATTTACGTTTTAAGTAGATTATGTATAAGATGATATAAAACAACATTTTGGTAATTTTTAAATTAAAATTATATAATCGTGTTTTTTAAATAAAATAACTTTTCTGAGAAACCTATTTTAATGATGATGCCGCCATTCAAAACGTTCCCAAGAATACTGGTAATAAAATGTTATATTTGAAATATTGTCTTGCTATTAATAATAAATTGAATACTTAGAAATTGTATTTGTTGGCTTTTCAATCTTGCGCAATAACTTAAAAAAAAAAAAATCAAGAAATTTTCTCTTTTATTTTTGAGGATTTATTTTAATTTTACACCCACGGATTTACATGTTTCGGCAAACATTGTTCGCCTTATTCAGGGAATTCTATAATAGGCGCGGACACACACACACACACACAGATAGAAAAAAATAATTAAGTTATGTCATAAAACTTTGAATGCATACATACAAAACTTTGAAGGCACACATACAAATCTATAACCTTTATTTGAACCATACTGTAACCTTTAAACTCATACTAGAGTAATAAATTCTGTCAATTAGCGTGTGGAAATTTATCCTCTCCAGTAAAAAAAAATCTGGTGTTTCAAACCCTCACACAACTATCCTATAGTTTACAGAGTTGTAATCGACAAATTCTCTTCAAACTGGTTAATTTTTACTAAATTTTTATTTGTCTCTACAGTTTTATTTCAGTAGGAGAATCAAGACTTAAAAAAATGACTCTTTTGAGGTAAACATAACCTTCTCTCTCTCCAAAACTTCTTTAACTGTATTTCTCGAGGAAAAAGGTTTCAAACAAAAGTGATAAGATCTCTATATTCCTTAACTAGTGTACAAAATTTAATGAAATCCGTTAGGTTTTTTTTTTTTTATGGAGAAAAGCAGAAAGCTGAAGAAATTGTTCAGTATACATGCACTTCTGTTTATTGATTTTCTTCAAACGAGGTAATTTTGGTAATATATTTCATTATAATTAATATTGTTAGGAAAACATAACCCCATCCCTCCTTCAAAGGCTTCCACATATGACTTTCCCTAAAGAAATGTTTCAAATAAAAAGTTGTACCTCAGTATATGTGTAACTGACGTAATAAGTTTAAAGAAAATCTTCCCTAAAAACTGAAAAATCTATTCTGTTGTTAAGTGGTACTTCCGGTTGACTGTTTGTTCGAAATCTTATTGTCAGGTATCCGCGACACTCCTTAAACTAAATATAAAGTTTGAACTGTCTTGCAATTTATCATTTTTGAGTTATGCTGTCCATCACACCAATTTCTAAAAAAAAAACGCTTTTCTCTGACTTAGGGGACCTCAAAACCTATGTATTCCCGTGAAAACTCGTTATCGAAAATTTAACACGATCGTAATGTTTCATTTCCCCTTACCGTAAGTAAGAGAAAGTTAAAAACAGTTCCCTCGATATACCAGGGGAAAGTTCTAAAATACCTACTACTAAATTACTATTCCTAAAATCTATGCTAATCGCATGTAAAAGTAATTTACGCTCTCACAAACCAGTCATTTTGCCTTAATCTACCCAACTGTTTTCCATTTTTCTCGTTAGAGCCCTCGTTAGCCACTGATGAACGCTTCATATGCATATTTATTTTCTAATTGAAAACGGAAGAGCCGTCTTTATTTGGCTCACAAGAAATCCTATGCTTACCCTATTATCACCGAGGTTTATTGCATGGTTTGGCGATTCAGTCGTCTTTGGTCTTTCTTGCAAAATTACTTTTTTTTGGTCTATTATATAGTACCTATAAATTTGTATTATTGGAAAAATTCAATATAAAATTGCTCCAAGATGTATGATATTCCTTTCCAGTGATCTCTGTATGAAACAACCATCAATATCCAATAACATTCTCACAATTTCATATTAGTACTTTGTTTTAATTAATATGCTAATTTTTCTTTATTATATATATTGCTTGTTGAATTTTTTAGCTTTCAGTTTATTTTTCTTATCTAAGTTATTGACATTTCCGACAACATTCTTGTCACTATCAAAATATTTGTATAAATATACAAAAGGAAGAATATAAGTTAATCTATAGTTATATTTAAAAATATATATACAATCGAGTTGATATTCCATGATGGAAACCATTTCGTTAGAAGGATTTTTGTCTGATAATTTAGTATAAAAATTAGCTTCGGGTTTTATACAAAATAAATGAGTTTTTTTATTAATGTTCAAATGATAGCACATTGTGATTGACTGTTGTTGGATCCCCCTCGCTGATACAATTCCTTGGGGTTGGAATCAATAAAATCATTGCACTCCATTTACAACTTTGGTGAAGTTATTAAATTTTCTTCCGCCAAAAAAATTCTGCCAAGGACTGAAACAAATATTAGTCGGATTGAGCTGAATGTGAACCTATAGGGTGAGTGTAGAAGAAGTTCAGTGCCATCATGTTCTTCAATTTTTTTTTTTTTTTTAATTTAATGGGGAATTGTGTGGCCGAGCGTTATCTTGCTGGATCAAAACTTGTTTGCGATTGACCAAATATCTGGGATTAACGCTGTGCCAGTTTTTTATTACCTTTTATCTAGTTGTTAGCAGTGAAGGTCGGAATTCATAGAAAGTGCCCTCGAAAACGACGTGAGTTCCAGAGAAATTAAATTACTCCTCCACAGTTCCGGAAAACGCACATTATCAGTCTTTTCTCAAAATTTTCCTCTTACAAATATTGACCACATTCTTTGTATTCCTTTGTAGAAGCGCTGGTCCGATGGATTTTTTAAAGAAAAGATGGTAATTATCCATTCTGCCTATTCAGGCATAAGTTCATCCGGCATTATACTACATCTCCTTGATTTGACAGCTTCCCGTAAAACCTCATCACCGTCACATGATGATCGGCCCTGAACCTGCCTTTCTTTCTAAGGTCGTATCTTCACTATTAAACTTTTGAACCCGGGCAGTACGCTGATCAAGGACATCTTCACATTTGATTTCACATAGATCACTCGTAGCTTCAGCTGTATAGTGTTTTTTTTTTGTTTTTTTTAAATAACAGTGACGTAAAATTACTTATATATCGTAAGATACACCTCATGGTCATGACTGTTTGAAAGGGGACATAACACTCTAAAAGCACTTTTATGTGGATGAGTTTTTTAAAGTCCATAAAAAACGAAAGGAATAATAATAATAATCCCTTCAAATTTCAAATTTAAAAAAAAATATCCTACACATTAAATTTAGAGATTAAATTAATCAATAAAAATACTTCAAACGAAATAAATAAATTTAAAAAGTAAATAAAATGTCCACGTGGACAATATATCAAGTTATTTGTATATTTATACAAATATTTGGATTTTGACAAGAATGTTGAATGTCGAAACGTCAATAACTTAAATAACAAAAATAAATTCAAGGCTAAAAAAATGGTTTTATTTCTTCAAACCAACAATAGTTATTAATTATTGTTGTTAATGCAACAAAATTTTGCAAACTTGGTTTGATTTTGATATTTAAATTATTGCAGAATAATGTTTTTATAAATGTAGGGAGTCGGCCAGGTTGGCAAATCCAAAAAATTCTCAAATTTTTCAAAAAACATTAAAAACATGTTATTTATCATTTTTTTCTTCCATTAAATAAAAACCTATATTAATATGTTCTTACTCAATAAGTAAAATAGCTGACAGTAATTTCAATACCATCGTTAGATTTTTTTCACCCTTATATGTTCACCATTAAGAGTACGACCATACAATAGCGGATGTGATCTGTTTATTATAGCTTTTAATATAAAATTCACCAAACGTCTAAATTCTGAATACTGTTTAGCTTCGGGCTGTGTACTATTGTGGTACCTTAACTTCATGGTATTCTGAACTTTTACTTGAAAAGCGAACGGAAATTAGCTGCACTGTCAGACAAACAGCCATCATGTTGCGGTTAGATGAGGAATAATATTAAGTTAAGATTTATTGGGATACTAGGTTCCATTTCCTCTAAATAAAGTCTGTCTGAGATTTAACAGGCAAACAAGTTTTTTTTTTTCTTTCATTTTTAGGATGCATTTCTTTAAGCATCAATCATTAAAATAATTCCACTTTATTTGTTTGTTATAGGATGCAGTAAGCCGTACGGGTGCAGTATTCTATTTAGAGAATGATCAACGTTTAACAACCAGTGAAATTGGTACACTAATACAGCGTGCAAGTTCAAATGGTGTGGTCACGTGGCGTGTAGCGTCCAGACCGGTTACAGCATTGACACATCCTAGGATGTTTAAATATTTACAGAGTCCTGCGGCTGAATATTTCTATTTTACGCCAATGGTTGATCTATCAAGATTACTATTGTACAATACACAGCAAGTCCGACAGAATGTACTACTTCCTTGGGTTAAATGCGCTCTCAATCATGATTGTATACAACCTATAGGTAATGTTAAAATTATAAAATGATATATACCTATATATTTTCAGTTTTAAAGTAAAAAAAAATAGAATTTATTGCTCTACTATCTCTGAGCTACATTCATTAAACGAACATGCATTTTGTTATTAATTACAAAAGGATAATCATAAATTTGCAGTATAATAAATTTACATGGTTCTAGCGTGGCGTCCGTGCATATTTAAGTTGGATGTGCTATAATTGAGGTTACATAAATTAAAATACGCCAAGAATGCTGAAAAGTAATCTATTTATTCAGTAATTTATTTCAGCAATAAGTACCAATTATGGTGAAATGTGAAATGTCTCGAGCTCAATTTTTGGATGCTGTTGATATATATTTAGCAACAATTATACGTTGGACTCGAACTGGGGATCTCCCAGTTACAAGTCCATGCTTATAATCACTACACCAAATCCGCTGTCTTATTGTTTATACACTATAATTTGCTTAAGATACATTATTTATTTGTTGATTCATTTATTTTTCTTAAATTCCAGGTGCTCAATCAGGTGGTTGCCGTTTTGACAAAAAACCCAATTATCGATATTCAGGGTGCCATGGACATGACGCGTCAGCATTATCCGTACTACTTGGATTGTTCTATAATTTTGATTCAGACATTTATTCAATATCAGTGGCGGAGAATAAAAATATCGGTAGTGGAAGTGTAGGAGGAGTTGGTGGTGGAAACTGGCCAACTGAGGAAGGTACATCACCGGCCGGAGGCAGTAGTACACTCACTGGTAATAATGTGGCCGCCGCAAATACTGCTGGCTCCAATAAACATCGTCAACCAATCTCTTTATTTAGACGAGTAGATTCAACAGAAGCAGCTTTAGAATTATTATCATTACAAGATAATTCAACAGATTCTACTACACTTTAGTGGCGGTGATTATTTATTTAATTAATTTTGGGAAAAGCTATCACTCACAGTTTCAAATTTACCTGGATCTTATTTTTGAATCTCGACTGGTAGATATCGTATGGTGGCATTTAGATTATTATATTATGGTTTTTTTTCTTTTTTGAAAGTAGCGTGTAGTTAGTGGCAGATTTATCTTCATTTGTATTCTTTGAAACAAAGTTTTCTGGCATTTAAAAGAGAAGGAAGCATTCACCATAATTTTAGCTTCAGCAAATTCTAGCATCTTTGGTTCTTGATATGGAACAGTAGGTATGGATAATATAAATCTAAAAAGGCTCAGTATTCGGTGGCAGTGAATTGGATATTCGCTAGAGTGGGTAAAGAGTGTACTCTTCAGTACTTACTGTCACATTAGTTTACTTGGGTGGTGTAAGAAATCTCCGCTATTGAGTAAGGGCAAAGAAATTTCACGCCAAACTTAGAAAAAGAATCATGTTTACACCTTTAGCCTTGAAGATAAAAAAGGGCAGCGCATCCATATAGGAATGGTTATGGGTTTATCTCACACTAAGTAAAAGATTATGATGTCCACAGATAAGAAAATAACGCTTTTACGGTGTTCAAAAAGAACCTTCCAGAGCGAAGTTTTTGAAATTCCATGGAGATGGTGCAAGGAGAAAAAGGAAAGACATAGGCACTTATGCCTGGAACCGAATATTAAATGAACAGAAAATCCACAACATTTTTTGTTTTGCATCATCCCCTAAATTAGTTACGGTTCACTAACAAAACGCTATAAACGAATGTTATAAGTTTTTAGAAAATCGCGTATTATGTAGAGAGAACACCCACCAAACTTTGGAGCGTTCATTGTTATGACACCCAAAAAACTGACAGCAGTGTCAACTTTGGACGTGCGGCATTTGATACATTAGTATGAGGGCCCGCCTCTGCTTTTGTATAGTTTCTAGATAATTCTTATATTCAGAATTATGCAACCAAATATTTCAAGTAGTATTGGTGAAGCTTCCAGTGAGTCATGCGTTAAGCGTTAAACCTTTTTCCCCCCTTCCTCTTTTTGCTAATTTAGTATGCAATATAAGTTTAAATTCAAAGTATAAAAGCGAAATAATAGAATTTAACAGTTGTTGTGGTTGGTTCCGCAGAACTGGAAAGCATCATAGATATTTTCCGTGATAGCATGCTTCTTTTTGTGGTCCATCGACCGCCCTTCATCAGGATTTTTTTTGTCAAAACAGTGTGGTGATCAGTGTAAGTCTATGTTATCACACTGTTTTGACAAAAAAGATCCTGATGATGGGCGAACGTCCGAAACCGCTCGATGACCACAAAAAGAAGCAGGCTATCTCTGATGAATTTAACAGTCAGTCCATTACTAGTTATTGTTTAATACAAATTCACACATCTAAATATCGCATAACGAAATCTTCCGGTCGAAAAATTTTAAAAAATAAATAGCAAAGTTAGCTGGTTCCATTTTCACAGATATTATTTTTTTTAAAAAACACCAATTAAAAAAAATTAGCATTGTAATGCTAAAAAAAAAAATAATAATAATAAATAATGCTTTAGTTTTAACAATATTGGGAAATCATGTTTATTCATTTTTTTGAACTAAAGTTAAACTTGTTTTGGAGAAATTGTCTTTAACAGGAAAGAAAGAAATAATGTTTTTGAAATAAAATGGAAATTAGCTTCTGGAAGAACAGTAAGTTACAGTAAAATCTAAGCTAAAAAAAAAAAACTCGCAACAAAAAAAAAATAAATAAATAGGAAAAATTAAAAACGAAATAATTTAGAGTTTCAAAATTTTTTTTTCTTAAACAAAACATAATAATAGGAATTAATTTCATTATAATATAAAGCTGGCCATATTATCGACACGATTTCATCACTTATTGTTTTTTAAACTAGGAAGACATAAGTCACAGGCAGTCGATAACTCTCATATTTATATATATATAAATTATGGGACAATATTGCTGAACAGTAATAAATCTCCCTATATAGCTGTAAATGAACCCCACAACTTAAAAAAATGTTATGCAGCGGTTTAGTTTATACTTTAGAGGTCACGTTCACTTTTTACCGCAGTAAGGTCGAAATAATTATGGATAGTCGACCCTCTTTTTCTTTTGCTTTTTTTTTTTTTTTTTTAACTATAGATATTATAAAACAAGGTCTTTTACTACAAAATCTCCGAAATGGGTCTATATTATGGGAGACTTCAGATTTGTGACTCAGTTGTTTATTTAATTGTGATCTAATCGTGGTGGCCGATCATGGTGACAGTTGATAATCTGTGCTAGCACTTATAAATATTAAAATAAAAACAGCTCCGAATAAAAATTAAAAGAATAAATTAATTAATTTAAATGAACAATTTCGAGATTTATTTATCTGCCAAGTTTTACCATTAGAAATTTTGAAAGCTACTCATTCTTACTGTAAATTTTTTTTAGCTTGTTCGTTTTAGACTTTTTACTTGGAATTAAAAGAGAGGAATGTATATTTAATTAATAAAGCAAATTGTGATTCATTTTAAATATTGTAAGGCTTAGTATTTGTGGAAGGAAACAATTATTTGTTGTTTTTTTTAATTTAATTTTTTGTTCATAAAACCCTAGTTCGCTCATGGTTAATATTTGCTATTTGTGAAATTTAAAAATGTATTATTATTATTAATGCTATATTAGATAAACTGCTGTTATTATTATTATATATATATATATCCCTATTTACAAAAATAAAAAATCTGTATTTTATTAAGATCTCGATGAAGTCGTTTTATGCTGTTTAACAGCAATTTAGAATAATTTCTGATCAATTTAATTGAAAAAACAAAATGAATACTAAATTTATTAAAAAAAAAAAATAAAGAAATCGTACTTTTTTTTTATATATATATAATATAGATATATATATTTCTGTCTTTAAAAATATATGTAATAAATTATACGGTAGTGCTTAATTGTTGTAGTAAAGTCCTGAATTTTTTATGTAGAGCTTTATATTATTAAAATAGAAAAATCTGATAATTATAAATTCCCTTTATTTAGATATAATCAAAGAGAAAATTGGAAAAAAAAAAAAAGAAGTAATATTTATAGTTAGAAAAAAATAAGATAAACACGATGCAAACCAATTTATTATTTCGAATATAAAAATTATGGTACAGATATTTAAAAAAAAAAAAAAAAACTTCTGGTCAGAACTATAGTTAACTTTATCCCTTATGCTATTGTTTCATTAGCTTTCAAGGTGTAACAAACCTGAAAAAGCTTCTTGCAATATGTGCGAAACGTCGGTTTCTAGCAAACATTGACGCGGGGTCTCAATCCGGAAAATCGTGAGCATTTTTCATGAAAATGGCCCGGCTCCAAAACCTATAAGATCATAAATACAAAATTTTTCTAATATATTAAAAATCATCAAACAAAAAATTTGTTTTCTACAATCACTCAGTCTTAAAAGTAAATTGTGCTGAGGGGCGGGGGGGGGGATTTTTGCATAAATGATTTAACAAAAATATTGTTTAAATTAAAAAATAATAATTTATTATTAAAAAAAAAAAATCACCGCCTTGATCGTATAATATTTAGGAGGGAGCCCTGAATCATGAAGACATCCTGAATCAGGGAGTCGTGACACAAAAACGTTTGACGTCACTGCCTTAAGCGATAAATTTCACATGTGGAATGGAATAAAATACAAATTGGAATTATAATAAAATTAAGCGTTATTTTGATCTATCGATATTATACCTGTTGTTTATAAGATTTGTCAGATTCAGAGGATGCAAGATGATGCAGGCCGTTTCTTTAGGTTTTTCAAATCATTAAAATTGGGTGACATATTTCACCCACATCTATCCATTTTGGTTTGTTCATTTAGTTTCCATAGTCAGAGGTTGTACTTATCTATGCGTTAAGAAACTTATTTGCTTCAACTGACCCGCAGATGCAAGGAAAACTTTGTGAAAAATATATCCCTTTTTCCAGAATAAGCAGTTATAGGAATGCTCTTGTAAATTTGTTCACTGCAGTAACAAGTAAATATAATAAAATTTGACGGCTTGCTACAGTCCGTCTGTTTTTATTTCTCAAAAATCGTACAAACAAACAAAAAAAGAAATAAGCAGATGACACAATCAAATCGCATAGTTTTGTGCAAAAATTGCACCAAACATTGAAAGATGAATCGCATCGTGCGTATCTTATTTTCAACTTTATTGTTATTCATTAAAAAATTATAATTAATTTGGAACTATGCTTTTAAATAGTTAAAATATCATTCAAACATTTCAGAAAAGCTTTTTCTGATAAGCTTCTTTTTGATGGAAAAGATTACTTTTAGTTTTGTTACATTTTTCAGTACTTAAGGCCAACGTTACAGTAACGATTGTAATGCATCAGGTATATTTGGCTGAGTATATGTTCCCTTGGAAGACTATATCTGAAATAAGCGCTATATTGCCATATTTGCCGATTTATCTCTGCGGATGACTGTTAAGATTTTTATATAGACATTATCTTATAGAAAACACAGGAGATTCACACTTCTTCCGGAGAGGTCCTCATAAGATGGTTGCTGATTTGTAAGTGTTTAGCCTAATGGAAAACACTTGAGAGCCTGCTTCTTCTCTCTTTCTTGTTACCAACCAGTTACGGGCATTTGTCCAGTGAAGCTTCATGCACTTGCACTTAAGTCCCAAGAGTCCATTCTGCATGCACCTCATCAGTTCAACCATCTTTCATAATGAATGAAGTGCTAGAATTCTTTTCATCCCTTTGCCCATAAATGTTAAACATCAACCACGGTCGAAGATCAAAAGACCCCACCAGGGAAGAACTGGGATAGAATGCTGATATCCTCCGTCACTTTCACTCGATTATTCTCTTTCCTCATTATTCAGAATCATTAGAATTCAAATATCTCGTTGCGAACTTTGTGAGCCCATTGAAGAATTTCTTTTTTCTACGCCATAATTTCGTCGCGAGACCCAATAAAAAAAAACTGCGCTGGCGACTGATATTGTTGGTTTAATTGGATATCCATGGGGGGTACGTGAGAATAATCTTGGGTTAGGACGAGAACAACTTCACCCCCACCACCCATTGAAAAAAATCAACAATAGGACTAGGGAAAAGGTAGGAGAAATGGCCGACCTCACCTACACAAATGAGTAGAAGTTTAGTTTGAGGATTAAGAGAATCAGAGATGCAGAAGGTAATTTGCACCGTCTCCTCTCCAGAGGCTCACATCACGGGTATAAACAGTATAAGAGTGTCCAAATGTAAACATTTAAAAAGCCATAATCAACCTCCCATACGTTCACTTTATTGTAGTATAGGTAAATATTGATTTCCCAAAATCTGGGAGACTTGGTGTCTACTTACTTTGGAAGACCTTGAACTTCCTGTTGTGACCGTCTTAATGAATTTTTGAATACTTTAGAATGATTTATTTTTATTTTAATAAGTAAATTTTCAATTATGAAATTAAGCATTATACATTTTATCATCATTCATGAATCAAGTCTAATATAATGTAGATTCAAGTCTCCGGGGGAAAAATTGACATTACATGAAATTAACAATAAATTAATTAGATATTAAATGTAATTTCAGGAAGTGCTTAGTTCTGATATAAAAGTCTTCCCGTTGCAATATTTTGCTTAAATGCTATCATATTTTTAAAATTTATTTTCAAAGTGATGATATATGATATATATATTTTTTTTAAAATTTCATTTCAAATACATAACACAATTCTCTTGTATAGAAAATTATCTTGATACAACAAAGAAAGCTGTGCCTGCTTGTTAATTAATATTTTTTTTTTTTTTAGTTAAGAAAATTAGCTTTTCTTCTTTTCTTTTTTATTATTATTAATGTAAATGTTATATATTGTTTAACTAAGTGTTTAGAAAAATGTCGGCATGTTTACTGTTTATATATATATATATTGTATTATGTTCTTGTGGAAATTAAGATATTAATTTTTATTATTATGAAATATTTTTTTTTTTTTTTTGGAAGTTGTAATTTCGTTTTGTAATCAATGTCTTTGTAAATAATTGTAAAACCTTTGTAATTTGATTGTACATATAGTTTGTTTATTTGATTTAGCAAAAAAAAGAAAAAGAAAAACAATGTTTATGATATCAAAAATGTGACTGCGTAACCGAACAATTATTATTTATTTATTATTTGTATAAGATTATAACCAAAAGTTATATTGATTGAGTGTTACTTTGTTTTATTTAGAAATTCTTTAACAAAATGGCATTGAAAAATAACATGAATTTTCATAAAAAAGAAATCAATCCAAAAAAAAAAGAAAATAGAAAGATAAGCTTCTGTAATACATAATTAGGCGTATAGGAATAATGGTATAATTGTTTTTTTTTTTTTTTGTTTTTTTTCAAGGCTTTTGCTAATTTTGATATGAATATATAAATAACTTTTTTGATAATTCAGCATAAACGTGATTTCCGGTTTGCTCTTACATTACTAGTGAAGTTGGATTTAAATTTCATTTTTTGTTTATTTCAGATTCAGATATTATTTAGAATATTATGTTGT
Source organism: Triatoma infestans (assembly GCA_011037195.1). Taxonomy (NCBI): domain Eukaryota; kingdom Metazoa; phylum Arthropoda; class Insecta; order Hemiptera; family Reduviidae; genus Triatoma; species Triatoma infestans. The sequence goes on from JAAEAF010002267.1 coordinate 21,708, forward strand.
TTTTGGATTATCTGTTTGACCTCATAAACCTTCTTTATACTAACCAGCAAAAGAGGAATTTGTTGTATTTTTAGTAGAAAAGAAGTCAATATAAACGTATCATTTGGTAGGGCTTATTCCTACTTTACTAAAATAACCATTAAACAACAAATATAGCTGTAGCGGTTTGTGGGGGTGGGCGGCGCAGAGCTTGAAAACATCGTGAGAATTGTTTTCCATTGCTCCATTTTGTGATCATCGAATAGTTTTGGGTTTGGCAAACACTACAATAACACAGTCGACTTGCACAATAAAACAAGTCATTTTGCAACACTGTTTCCTGGGTGGGGGAGCTTTTATAATATTTTCGAGTGAATATACAAAATGATTCAACTTTTAAGAATGAAATTTTATAAACCTAAGAAAAATAAACCTTAAACATAGCTGGGGGGGGTTTGTAGGAAGGTTTTCATTTCTTCATATTTGACCAAGGGTTTCCATTTTTAAAAGTGGAAATATAAAATTTAAATTACGATATGGAGTAAATTTGGATAGTTTTTATTAGGTTATTATTGATAATTATCTTATTTTAAATGTTGTTCTTGAGTATAAAAATTATTAATTAATTTTCATTTATTATAGCGTCTGTTGTAACATAACTTTACACACACAAAAATTAAATTTATTGTTTTTATTTTTCCAAAGATTGCGGCTGGGGGAACCTCCAATTGTCTTTAGTGGATATATCCATATAGGACAGATTATTTGTAAAATCATAATTTTTTTTATTAGTTAATTACATCTGGAATATAAATGTAATATGAAATTGCAGTAAGTAAAATATTCTATTATTAACTAATAATAATAATCAATAAATGGACTTATAATTAATTGTATAAATTGTGTGTCTGTCTATCTGGTCGTTGGGGGGCTTTTTCTTTCCGAGACGATAGTCTTATTCTAGCTTATTATTTTTTTAATTTATCTAGAAATCTGTGAATTGTCCCGTTTGTTCTCTGTATGAGATATTTTTCATCATTGTGTCGGTGTGTTTATTCCGCATGAACCAAGGTGCTCCCAAAACGAATACAATATTACTTCAAAATATTTGCAACTTGTGCTATGGAGCTAGCTCTTTATTCTGTCTTATCCATAGTCTGAGAAGGCATATACATGAATGAAAGGTTTAAGAATAGATAAACTAAAGGAAACTGTTTGGTTTTCATTTTAAGTTAAAATTTTGAATTTGATTGTGAATTTAATTAAGTTAATTAGTTGTAGAGCGGTCTGAAAATTAGGATTAATTAAGTTTGCCTTAATTTTAACTCTAGTTATTTCTTGTGTCGAATTTTAAACCAAGTACGTTAGGAATTCGTCCTATAAACTTTCATCTTTATATTTTTAGATGGTAGCATTCTAAATAAAAATAACAAGTTTCTTATAAATAAATTAATAGAAGACTGGTATTGTTTGCGTAAATAGCAAATATAGGATTTATGTGTATAGATTCTAAATATGATGAGGTTAAGAACCATATCCTAGTAGCCTTCAAACTTGATCAGTCTTATGCTGAGGATCAAATAACTAATATCTTGAATGTTCCGTGCAAAATTAAAATCCGTTTGGATAAGGTTTTAGTTACCTTACCAAACGCAGTTGCGTGACTTATCTTTTTTTTTTTTTTGAAAGACATCGAAGAAGAAAGACTTCCAAGAACTTTTTAGCCTTGTACAAAATTAGTAACAACTGCGTTTTTTTCCACCATAAGACTAGTTGTTCATTTAATATTTTAACAAAACATTAAAATGTATTTGTTTAAAGTTTCATTCTTAAAAGTCGTGTATTTTGTATTCACTGTAAAATTATAATTATATAAAAAATATAGTTCGTCCTATTGTGATTATAGGAAACCTGAGAATTTTTCTGCCTCATTTTTATGGTAGTTGAACGATTTGGGCCTGATACTTTTTAAGTATATGTTGAGAATGGTCATAATGATGCTGGACGAAGGATTGAAACCGATCGAAGACCACAGAGGGGCAAGCCGGCTATAACGGATAAAATATAAATGTACATTATGGGGTGACAAGAAAATACTCTTGAAACAATGCAGTATGCAGGTTTTTTTTTTTTGTTGGTTTTTTAAGTGGGCAGTCATCCTTCAAACTTTTGGTCGTAAAGAAGGCTCCACTCTTTTCAACAAGTACAGCTTGTCGCTCTTTTAAATTCCTGTTTTTCCTGGTGCAGTCTTATCACCAAGAAGGAAACTTCATGTACAACTAGCAATCTAATCTCTTGGTACTAATTCTCTGATATAATTTTGGTTTTTACTTTATCTCAGTGGATTTGTTTCTGGGAAGGAGAGGGGTGTTGGATTGGCCACCATACACCCGTTCTGTCCATCAGATATTGTGTGTACTGGATGCAGAAATTTTAGATTAATGAAAACTTTGAAATTGTTGGTTCTAACAGTTGTAGATTCCGTTGGTTTCTTTTGTATCCTGTGATCGTCTACGTTAACCATATCCCTTAATACAAAACAGATAATACTAGAATGTAACTTTTGTTGCTTTTATTACAAAATACAGCTCATTGTAACGTTGGTTCTTTGTTTTTTTTTAACTTGATATTTATATTTTTCCTTCGAACACAATCAGATTTTTAAATAAACTTACATTATAATATGGTAGTACAAAAAAAAAAAAAAAAAATCATAGAACCATAAAATTGAAAGTAGATTTTTGGAAATAATATTTACATTTTTTCCCTTAGAATTTATCATTAATATAATTAGCCTACTTTGTTATTCCCCTTTTTGAAATGTCTTAATATTAAACATTAAACTAGTCCTAAAAAAGTAACATAATTTTTCGATATGTCCGAAAATGTATTATGAAAAAACAAGAGATTTTTGCTAATTATTAAAAAAAAAAAGCAAAAAATCAATACAAAACTTCGTTCTCTCTCTCTTTCTAAAGAGAGAGTATATTTATATTATATATATATGTTTTTTACAACTAGAATATTAAAAAAACCGATAAAGTCTGGCAATTGGGATACAAAGTATAAAACAAGAACAGGTTTATAAAAGATTTTTTAAAAGAAAAACCAAAAATATAAAAAATCTATTTTCATTATTATATAATCTTAACGATTAAAATATTTAAATATATCAGTAATTATTGAAGAAATTTAAAAAAAATAATAAATATATTACAGCCCATATTAAAGGGAAAAATATATTGGTGTTTATTAAGACATTTTTTGTGAGAATAAAATGAAATTTTAAAAGTACCTTAACAATTAAAAAGAAAAAAAAAGAAAATTTTATATCTATTATATATGATTATTTTCACACAAAAGTAATGATAATATTTTAGATTAACACATGTAACTAGTCAAAAAAGAGAAAGGAAAATTGGTTTATTAATTTTTATTTTTTTAAATTTTTAGGAAGCGCATTCCTAGTCTTTTTTGTTATTGTGACTGTCGATTAAAGATGGGTGACATATTTGCACATGATCAGTTGGTAATTGAAGATGCAGCGAATAATTATAGTATAGAAATGACACTCGTGAGCATGTCTCAACCCAAAAAATATAGCTGTAGTTTATTATGTTCACTCATTAATTTGATTTAAAAGAAAGTAAGAAAATAAAAGGTTGCTCAGATTGTTCTTGGTTAACCATAATTTAGAGGAAATGATTATGAAAATATAAACAGTATTTTCCTATTAACAAATACTAGCGCTACAGGAGAGAGGGAAATATAAATCTAATAGGGCCGAAAAATGCTGTTACCAATCAAACAGCAATAGCCAAAATCAGGATTACTGTCTAGACATTCTACTATAAAGATGCATATGTCATCTATTTAGAGAATGACATGAAGTACAAGTAAAGAACTAGGTGAATTTATTACTCTGGGAAGAATTCAGGAAATGAAATAGGCCCGAGATTCATCTATAATAATGGCGTACAAAACAACTATTTTGGCTTACTATGGCTTAAAAAATAAAAAATCCTATCGCTAGCTCGAAGCTCTTGCCATAACAAGACTCTCATTATGCCAATACTGAATTATGCGTCAGGGTGCAAGAACTTTGTCAAGCAGTACAAGAAAGATGACACAAGTTTCTCCTTCCTCCTTCGAGAATCCAAGTCTTCAGGGTAGCCTTCAAAATATCTTCTCTTATTCGTGTAATAAAACTTTAGCGCCTTCATCAACCAATCTCATTAAAAAAAAAAAACCTTGTCAATTTTGTATAATATATAATAAGGATTCTCTATATATTCTACATAAGGGTGGAGAATTTTCTTTAATGCCTGCTTATACTTCTGGTGATCTTAACAATTAGATCTGAAAAGTAGAAATCAACCCTGGTTTAATAGATAACTTTATCAAGTGTGTTAAGAGAGATGGCATAAAATAGTTCAAAACTGTCATAGGGAGGTCATTGTATCCAATGTCTATTTATTGTCTGACTTATAAGATGCCAAACTTGAGAGTCTGTAATTTCCGTCAATGATCTCCAAAGAACGGCTGAGAGAGTCCCTCAATTTGAGTTTCCCTCAAAAACTGGCTTATTGTTAGGCTGTAAGATCTTAACCTTCCCAGACCAGGCTTTTTTCAACTTCCCTGAAAATTTGGCAATTAATTGATGAAGATAATAACTACTTGAAACATTTCATAGAATCTCTGTAGAAGATTTGAAATGTCTTTAAAATAATTTTCAGAAAGCAATCCCCTTTAAATGTAATGGAGGGAACGTTGTAAGCTATATTTAAGCATCCCTCCTCTGATTTCCCAAATTACCCTACATCAATACTTCATATAAAATATATTTCCAGATTCTAATCCATATTTAATAGCGGATCTTGATGATGAATCTCAGGCTGTACAGATAACATGGTAAAACGTTTTTGCAGTTATTCATCGTCCACATTTTCTGGCTCGTAGGCGCTTAACCTCATTCACTTTCATGCTCAGATGTGTACCCTTCTTTAATGAATAAAAATACAAAAAATGTTAAAAAAGAAATATGATTTTCTGTTTTCTGTTTTTATAAATAATTTGTGCTTGTGTATTTTGTTTGTAAATATTTAACATAATGTAGCATAAAGTTGTTGTATTTTCAGGATCTTGTGTTTGATCTATATATTTTTTGGTCTTAAAATTTGCAAATTTACAACATTCCTTTCGTTATTTTTGTTTAATTATTTTTAAGTGATGAATTAATTTTGAAATATGAACGAGGTACTTATTTCTGTGTTTCATTAAATGAATTATTCAAAACTAATCATCAAACAAAAAAAAAATCTATAAAAAGGGGAACAAGAAAAACTGAAATTAATAAAGAAAACTGGTAACAAAATAAAAAATAAAATTAAAACTTGCTTTAAGGGAATGTTGAGCTTATATTTACGAGATTTGTAATTTCTCAAAAAATATGTCATACAGATGTCTCTGATTTATTTGTTATATAATTTTTGAATAATAATATCTATATAAATTAAAAAATTTTGATTTTTTTTCCATTTCCAGTTTTTTTTTTGTTTTAATGTTTAAAATGTCTAATTGCAACAAGAAAGAATCAAATGATCTCGCAGGGGACCGATGGATGAAAATCGTAATGGTAAAAGTTCTTTAACAATCCTGGTGATTTAACAAAAAACAGTTGCAGCGAAATAATACTATGTTTTAAATGGATTGTTTAAACAATTGTCAACAGAAGCAGCTTTCACTTTAACGTCTTCTGATTTATTTTTTAATAAAGATATTAATTAGTAGGTACTAAAATTCTTCAATTCAGTGAAGCTTTTATTTTTCTTTATTAATTTCAAAGATATGGAATATTAACCTCGAAAGAAATTCAACATCATCTTTTTAGCCCTCCAGATTATTCCAGAGAAATAAAAAAATCTTAAATTTCAACAACGCCTAATAATGTTTTTTTTTTTTCGGTCCATTAGAGTTAATACATAATACATAATAATTGATAATACATAATTGTGTAAAATTCACTGAACTTCATAAATATTTGAAATATTAGAAACCAAGATAAATTTTTTGAGCGAACTGAATCTCTAATAAATGGAAGAACGGAGTCAGTATTCAAGAGTGGAGTATTAGAATGCAGAATACAAATAGTTGAAATTGAAACGTTTATTGAATTTACTTAGAACAACAAGATGTGGTAGCTTGGTGGTCCTGGGTTCGAGTATAGCAGTGCTGCCCTTAGATTTTCTCTTCTCTGAGCATCTACAACATATGTACTCTGGTGGAAAATGTTGTCCATATTGAGAATACTGTCTAAAGGCCGGCACTGAGAAGGCTCCGAGCGCCCATGACCAAAGGATGTTGACGCGTTTGAAAAAGATGTTTTCAATATTTCTCCCAATAATGGCGATAGGAACATCGAATAATAAGGTTTGATAAGCTTAGACACCATTTTAATTATGGAGGATTTCTACTGGGTGGGAAGTACATTATACCGAGAACTAAGCTGTAAATAGAAGATATACTATTTCTTTGGGGGGGGATGTGACAAGCCTTATGAGGTAATTAAATCAAAACCGGAAGATTTTCTTGGAGGAAGATATGTAATAATATAGGAAACGTCAGATGGGGTAAGTGCATTAAGAGCTGGAGAGTGTTGAAGAGGAATAAAGAGCTCGTTTAATACTTGATTAGAAAAATATGAATCAGACACGTCTGCATTTGGTTTAAAAACTGTGGTCAAATGGTCAGCCTTTTTGTCTTCAGATTTGACCTATAAATGACTTACGTAAGTAATGGGGAGGTTGTTTCTCGAAAAGAAAGAATTCGACTTGCCGTCCAGTGGGATTTGTTTTGGGTTGTAAGAAAGAGAAGCTGTGTTGTAGTCATCGTGTGTGTCCACTCGAAATTTCAAAAGCCAAAGCGTTTTTTAGAGATGTCTTGTGTGCCTGTTATATGTTGCCTTATCTGCAGGGTATCTGGTTTGGTGTCAGATTGGTCTGGCTCTGCGCTTGTTTGTTATTAACCCCAATATAAAGTGGAAGGTTTTTGTCATGAGAAGAATTAGATTGGTAGTCTTACTGTTAAATCCCAAGCGGATGTCTGAATAGCATTAGTCAAGTAATGAACTGCGTCCTCAATTTGTTCTCATCTTTTTAGAGGCACTGCCAAGTCCAGTTTGTCTTCAAGAATTTCTGGAAATAGGTTATACCAGGCAGAATGAATAGCAAGTGTGTCGAGCACAGGAGAACTGGAATATGATCAGAAGAAAGATCATTTAAAGTGTAAATGTCTGAATGTATAGAAGTGGTTTGAGAAGTGATGATAAAGTCAAAAATTGGAAGTTTTGAATGGCCAGTATATTGGCTGAGGAGGGGTAAATAAGGTAAATAAATATAGGAGCCGACAAGAAGTGTTCTTCCATGTGGATTTCTTACACGGCATCCCCAGCAAGATGTTAGCATTGTCGTCTCCTCCAGAGATGAATTTTGAGCCAAGAGATTCGAAAAACAACAGGAATAGTTGTTTGTCTAGTAATAATCTTATTAGAACAGCAGCGAATTTGAGAGAAATGATCGGGGGTTTAAAGATATTATGGTCAACTGTAGGGAGTCAATTGGAGTCAATTGAAAGAGGTGATGAGATAAAGAAGTTCTGATGATTATCGCAGTGCCATCTTAAGCTGTGTCGCCTGGATGGTTACTTCTGTATGTAGTGTAATAGCTTTAAGATAAAGTATGATCCATCATCAGTTATCAGTACTATGTCAATTCTTCTGTCATGTAAAAATGTATTCAGTTCGTTTCTATGGGAAGTCAGTTCATTAGCATGGTAAGAGAATGTTGAGTAGGAGGAATTTATTATCGGCACAGTTAAGGGAGAAGTTCGGTGACTGATATAAGGAGTATAATGAAAGGAATAATTAGTATTTTAAATTCATTGATGAAAGTGGATAAGAGTGGAGAAATGAATCGGTGGTTGTTGGAGGAGAAGGAATGAATTTGTTTTGGGATGGGATGTGCCCCTAGCTTAGGAGGCAGTGTAACAATCTCGTTGCAGTTCTTTCTGTTGTTGTTGTCGCAATCGAGGTAGGTTATAGGAAAATTTACTGATTACATCCTGGGAGGCTTAGTGTATTTGATGTGGATATGGTTTAAGAATCTGCTGCATTGTACGCCTCTTGATATGCCGCGCGCCCTTATTTATGCGCCTCACTTCCAGCAACGAGTGTGCGAACTTCTACACGCTCCTTTAAATAGTTTGCTTTTGATTTTACAATCCATATAATGTAATTTCAAGAAAATCTCTATTTTATGTAAATGTTATTAATAAATAAAAATTTCGTACTGAATATAAATTGTATACAACTAACTTCTTAATTTAGAATTAGACTTTTTTGATCATATGATCTGTTTTAAATTTTAATTTTGGAATTATGGCCAACTATTTAATATTATATCTTTAATATCTGTTAAGACATTATTTATGAACCAAATGTGTCATCCTGTACCGACGCCGAGTATGTATTGAAACCTCTAACAGAGGTTATCGAGATTATAGACGTCTTTATGCTAGTAAAAAATACTTATATTTAGATTAGAGACAGGACTCTATTATTGAATTTTACTCTCCATGACATCTCAAATGGAAGTGGACGATAGCGGAAAAAATGTAATGGCATCTTCCGCAGCTGTTGGAAGTGTCTCATTATCACTGCATCCTCTTGTTCTTATGAATATATCAGAACATTGGACCAGGATCCGAGCTCAAGAAGGTTCTGCTCAACAAGGTAAAGTATTTTGTATTACATTTAGTAAAACTGAGTTATTATGGGCACTTAACTGAGTATATCGTTGAGACCTCTCCTACATCTCACATTATTCTATGCACATTAAGCTCTAGATTGATAATTGTTTACTTCTCTTATATTTCTTATAAGGAGCATACCATACTAAGCTCTCATTAGTACTGGTACTCTTGTATAATATGTAAGGAATATGAATTTTTTTTTTAATTCCACACCATTTGGGCGGTCTTTGAGCTTGCGCTCATACCCGCCCAAAGGAATGAATCGGAAAAGCCAGAAAATAGTATTAAAGGATTTAATTGCTGACTGTTTATTAAGAGTTGAAGTTTAATGCTGGTACTTGGGAGTCAGCCCTGTTTGTCCAGAATATCTCGGTTTTACCCATTTTGCTCATTAATTCAATGAAATCTTCAAAATTAACGCTAGCTTTTTAAAAGATAGATTTTTTGCATTTTTAGTTATTGGAGCATTAATTGGTAAACAGAAAGGCCGCAATATAGAGCTTATGAATTCTTTTGAGTTAATGTTTACCAAAATTGGTGGTGATATTATTATTGATAAGGAATATTATAATACTAAGGAGGAACAATGTAAGTATTTTATATAAAACTTTACTCACTATGATAATTATTAGCTAAGTCTTTCTATTGTGAAAAAGGTCTATTGTGATAAAATTGAGGTGCTTTTGCATTATCTGAGAAGTATGAGGACAACGAACATTAGGAATGTTCATTGACTCTGTCAAAACATCCACACTTAACTCATTATTATTGGATATCAGAAAAGATTCACAGTAAGATACATAGCATATATAAGCTTAACTATGAAAACTGAACCTGAACAAATCGAAATTTATTATGAAAACTGCTTCCCCATATTATACATCAGTGAAATTAGTATTCATAAATGCTAACCTTAGATGTATCCTATGTTAAGGATCTCAGTAATTGCGTTGGCTCCTGTGCAAGCCAGGACAGCAACAAGATCAGTTGGCATGAGTTTATGATATTGAGGGAACCCTCTAAGCGCCTATCATGACTGTAAATTTTGTATCAGTTTTGTTGGCTAGTCAGCCTGGTGCACTAGGGTAAAAAGAAAATCAAGAATTTTTAATTTTTTTAACTTTTCCGCGAGGTTTCGGCGAACGTTGTTCAGGAGAATCTGCTTTAGAGCTTTCAACATCACTATTTTTCTATTCCTTTATTAGTAAAGGAATAGAAAAATAGTGATGTTGAAAAAATTGTAACGTAATTTTCCAAAAATATAAACATTAATAAAGACCTTAAATTAATAAATGTTCACTTAGTTCTTAAATCATTCATAATAATGTTACTCAAGGCAGGTGTAAGATTGCCCATGGCCAAACCATCTTTTTTTGTAGGTAAAAATTATTTTGGACGCTGCATTATTCTGATTTACAGCATAAATAAATTCATTGTGGTTGAGAATAGTAGTTAGCGGTATCAGTATATCATTTTTTAAAATTACTACTTTTCTTAATTGTGGTGTATAGAATTGTGGTTGAGTTATAGTAGTTAGCGGTATCAGTATATCATTTTTTAAAATTACTACTTTTCTGTTCCATTATTTTGTAGATTCCCCTAAATATGGCGAACAATGTTCACCGAAACGTCAGGGAAAAATTAAAAAAAAAGAAAATTCTTGTGTGTTTTTTCTTTTTACCCGATTGCAGTAGCCCGACTAGCCAACCAAAAATTTTGAACACCTTTCAGACTTCTTGATGTAAATTTCAAACAGTACTAATTATGAAATTAAGTATAGCTTCCAGATTCGGTTAAAATGTAACTAATCCCTTGGACAACTTTTGTTTCGAGTATTTTCTCATCATATTTTGATGTTATATTCGAAAATAAAGTTTATACTTTATGGTGTTAATTAGTATTTTATGAAAATATGAAATAGCATAATTTATATTAATCTTACCTTTATAATTTTCACCCAGATCAATGGATAATGTTGAAATGAAATCATATCACCCGATTTTAGTTCAGTTTCGGCTGAAAATCCCCCCCAGTTTTTGAAAGATAATTAATAATAAAGACTACGGTCATTCAGATTGTTATTACACTAAAAGAAAGAAGATTGATAGTATTCAAACTGCCTATATGTCATGTTCAGTTAATTCCTGCAGGACTACTATTCACTTCAAAACATTGATAAGAATCTTGATTAAGAAACAAAATAATATTGCTCCGCTGAATGCATGTTTGATTGATATACATATGTCAGTTTTACTTACCATTCAGATATAGTTAAATATTCAGCTAGAACATTACAAAACCTAATTTCGCTCATTAAAATGATGACAAAAAATATTTTTATAGTCAAGCAAGTATTTTCGGATTTGGACTTTCTTGGTTGGTATACAACTGGTGGACCTCCAGACGATAGTGATATTAAAGTTCATAAACAGATCTGCGAAATAAATGAGAGTCCAGTCTTCCTTAAACTGAATCCTCAGGCCAGACATTCTGATGTTAGTATTTTCTATAAATTAAAAAAAATAAAAATAAATGGAAACAAAAGTCCTATTTAATTTTTATATATAAGTGAATATTTTAATCAAATTTCAGCTACCCGTCACTTGTTATGAATCAGTTATAGATCTTGTAGGTGGAGAAGCTACAATGCTTTTCGTAGAATTGCATTATACTTTAGCAACTGAAGAAGCAGAAAGGATAGGCGTTGATCACGTAGCTCGTATGTCGAATAATGATGCATCTGAAAGTTCTCTAGGTAAAAAGAAATTTAGTTTCTTTATATTACCAATTTTCAATTTTTAAAAATCTTTTTATATTATTTTCGCCATTTTGTTTTACAGTCGCTGAACATTTAAGCGCTCAGCATTCAGCTATAAAAATGTTACATTCACGAGTGAGATTAGTATTAGAATATTTACGTGCTGTACAGGCTGGTAAATTACCTCGTAATCATGAAGTTTTAAGAGAAGCTTATTCTCTCAGTCATAGACTGCCAGTTGTTCAGAGCCCACGCTTTCATACTGACTTCTATAACGTAAGTTTTTTTTTTTAATAATAATTCATCTTATCAAAAATCATTTTATATTTTATTCATACAGTCTTTAAATAGTTATAATCAAAGATTTACTACCCGTTTTCTTGGTGTATTTTACAAATATTTATCCTAAAACCTTACATAACCTTGAGTTTTATGGTTTTGCAGCCTTTATTTTATTAACAGTGTTAATAAAGGGCCTTTCAGCCACATTAATTAGGACTCTAGGTTTTTAAAATCTTATTATTCATGATGGTTTGGTCTGCAGTGCTGTAAAACACCAGCGATGAAGCATGGTTCATTTTATGGAAATCAGGATATCTTGATAAACACTATAAGGTCACATACTTGTACGAGGGAAAATCAATACAAACACTTTTGCTTTGTGCATATCTGTGTCTTACCATACGTTTTATTGAAGATAGATGAACACCCGAAACCGGTTAATGATCACAAGCTGAAGAGGCTAACGCTGAAAAAATCTAATTATTTTCTTTGTGGTTTTGGTACACAGACATCATCATCAGTTTACAGCATATTTCAATAAGGTTACTTCTAATCAGAAACGGATTTCCAAACAAAACAAAACAAAAAAAATCTGTTGCGAGAGCCAAAAACGAGACAAGTTTCCTTCACATTTGGAAGTTGTAGCACACATTACACTTTACAATTCCCAGAAAACCCGTCTCTGAAAATTGTTTCTCAAAAAATGTATAAGTAATAAAGCCTTCTTTTTTTTTTTTTTTTCAAGTAAACTTTGCATTCAACTCGAATTAAATATTAATTACTTAGCTTATCTGGGCGCCTCAAGTAATAAATGCGTATTTAGATTATACATTTATCCCTCCAGAATTTACTCCTTTAATATTAGTTTTTATTTTGATGTGGTAGGTTCCGCAGAGCTGGAAAGCATCAACGAAGTCCTCTTAACCTAGTTAGGACCTAACAAAAACGCTTTTGAAAAACCAGTGTAACAATCGAATTTGCTTTGTGGAAATGTATGTTATCACACTGTTTTGACAAAAACATCCTGATGATGGGCGAACGCCCGAAACAGGTCGATGTCCAGAAAAAGAAGCAGGCCATCACGGAAAATATCTCTGAACTTTTTATTTTATTACTGCATTCTTGTCCGATTTTTCCAAATGGCACATTTTATAGAAAAAAATTTGTGTAGATGTTCTTTTATGAAAAAGATCGTTATATGTTTTATATATGTGAACCGTATAATTCTGGAAGAAAACCGTAAAAAAGTACATCACACTTGATTTTCCATTTTATTTATAAGTATCTTGTAGCAGATATGACACTAAAGGGCTTCTATCAAATTCGGTTTACCTGACATAGACTTTACATACATACGTTTTGTCGTTAATTTCCTATGTTCTGTCAATTTTTTCTTGAGGGCCATAATTTGGTTAACATTTTTCCGAAAAATTTCATTTTAGCATTTTTAGAATATTCTGGAATAAATGTGGGTTTTAGGTTTACCTACCATTACAATGGGCAATACAATTGGGTAATGAAATATACTAGTATATGTCACTATCTATCACATATTTAGAGCATTCACATTAGCACTATAAACTTGCTATCATGTTTTCGGTTGTGGGTGGAAAATCTTCATTGTGGTATTTTTACCGAAGTCAGCGCTTCTAATTTCAATGTTTGTAGGTAGAAATTTTTGAGTTCATGCAATTAAATTTACTTGACAAGATTTAACCACAATTTTGTTTCCTAACTGGAATGCAAATGAAGGATGGAATCTTCAAGTTTAATACAATAAAAAATTTTATCTCTGTTTCTTTTCCATAAATGTTGAACAATTTTTTTTTAATGTAATGATTATTATTTAGTTATAGCTCTATTCTCTTAATTTTCCAGCAATGTAATGATGTTGGTTTGATGACATATTTGGGCACTATTACCAAAGGTTGTAATGACATGAATCAGCTGGTAAACAAGTTTAATCTACTTTACGATAGACAAGGCATGGGTCGAAGAATGCGAGGTATATTCTTCTGAAAAATTTATTCTTAAAAGCTGGGAGAGAAAAAAAAAAAGAAATATAAGCTAGTGTATATACAAAAACCATAAAGAAAAAAAAAACAAATTGACTGAAAGAGATATTTGTGACGAATAACACACTTTTTTGTTTGTTTTCACTTTATACTATTTCCGTTCTTTTTTTTTTTTTTTTTTTTTTTTTACTTCGTACATTAGTGCAGAGATTGTGAATATATAAAAAAAAAATGAATGTATATTAATAAAAAAATGTATTATTGCCTCCATTTGCTTCATTGTTCTGATTTTTGCACATTTTCACCTTTAAATATATGAGTATTATATTTTTTTTTTACAATTAGAAAAGCGAGAGCTTTGAGATAATGTTTTTTGTTTACTGAAGTGATTGCAAATTGAGATGATCGTGATTACACCTGTAATGAGCCAATTGAATGGAATATTATTACCTTAAGAGACCTACTAATTAACTTAATGCTAAATATGGTCTCGTGGAATATTAATACAGGATAAGAACCCTAAAAACAAAAAAGTTTTTAGAAAATAAGAATTTAGTTTTTCATCTTTAAACCTATTTTCGTCTATAAATCTGAACAATCTCTTTCTGAGCCACTCTATTATTTTCTTTAACACCTGTAAGAAGTTCGAAATTGACCTTCCTTAGTTGTCAGCCCACAGTACGGAGATTGCAGTAAAAACTGTCAACCGAAAATATCACTTTAGTGAAAATGTTTCTCAATTTTTCTATGCTTTTCTGTACTATATTATACATACATATATATTTACTGCACATTTAAAGATGTCAATTTTCGAGGTTGCTTTTTTTTTAACCTGCTTCTTTTTTATTTTCTCTCATTATTGTAAAAGTAACTTGTTTTTAGAGTACAGTCTGAGTCTATCTATAGACAAACACGAAAAAAATGCAGAGAATTATTTAACGGAAAACCATGATACCTCTTCCTTTAGATTTTTGTACTTGACAAATCTTATAAAAATTTGTTGCTGAGATGAAATGAGGAAATGAAATTCAATAAATGCAATTAAAAATTTTGATTTAAATATCACTAACAAAAGATATTCTTATAAAGAAGATTGAATTTTACGAAAAAAGATTTCTACAATTTTCATAAAACATTGTTCACTTATTACACACATTTTTATTTGAAGCATAATTTTTCTAGGCGTTCTGACGGAGCGAGGGCATAATTTCCTCTAATTTGAGCCAAAAAAGAACTTTAAATGTTTTACAACAGATTTTAGTGCCCGAAATAGTTAAAAACAGTGTAAAAATAATGAATGATAAGGAATATTATCAAATAACTGAGGACGGATTGAGTGCCCGAAATTGGTCAGTCAAAAGAAGCAGGGAAAGATGAATAGACTGTTCATTGTAGGACTGTCAAGAATGGCTTTATCCAAAAATTGTACATAACAACAAACAGCACGATGCTTTCACAATAAAAAGGATTCGTGCATGAAAATATATTTTATGAAATATAATCCACTATTTTTTTAGAATATTATATAATAATGTAATTGCTTCTTAATACCAGGTTGTAACAAAAGTCTGTACGTTTTTTTCCCCTTAATCCTTAACAGTACCTTACTAAAAGTTACTTTACTAAACTCTAGTTTATCAATAGTATTTTATTAGATAACCCATTTAATTTCAGTTTATGCTTGTGGAAATATCTATACGATTTGTGAGCGATTTAAAAAATGACCTAGTTGAATCTAGAAATGCGGGTGATTTTACGTCACTACTTTAAAAAAGGCTAATGCTACAAACGCCGCTTCAGAAAATGCTGAAGTAGAGAGGGAAGGCGCTGTACAAATCACGGGCTGCACAGACAGATCTAGTTCAAAAAATTTAGAGATGGTGATATCAACCTTGGAAAAAAGCGTCATCCAGGACACCAGCAGGAGATTCAGCACTTCAGACGACAGCTATAGGCGGTGGATCCTTGCACCAGCATCAGAAAACTTTCAGGTGAATTAGGTATGTCCTTGTCTACAATACACCGCCATCTGCGAGCCGAGTTAAGTCTGCAAAACCCTACTTTAAAACCAGAATGATTTTTGTTTCATCACACGAATTATTACTTGCGATGAAAAGTGGTTTTATTTCGACATCGAAAAACAAAATCAATTAATTAGATCAGGCCTACCAGCTATACTGTCCCACGAAGAGAAAGATTTGAGAAAAAAGTTATGCTGTGCGTGCGTGTGGTGGATCTATGAGGGCGTCATTCATTTTGAACTAGTTTCTGAAGGTCGTGCTATTACATCTGAACTCTAATCTATTCAGATAGAACGCGTACACTCCCTTTTCGCTGCAAAATACCCCTATTAAATTAAATGAAGAAACGCAAGGCACACGTCAAACGTAATCGAAGATTTGAAGTTTGAGCTCCTCCCCACGCAGCTTACAGCTCAGATTTGGCATCCTCTGATTACCATCTCTTCCGCTCTAAAACCCTTTATAAACCTGGTAAAGAATTTACAAGTACAAAGGACATTGACTTGTTGGCTCACAGATGAGTTCAAGTTGTAGAAAATGATGGCCCTTATTTCGAGGAGTAAGCTTAGGAGTTGAATAAACAAACCATTTTTTAATTGTATGGTGAAAAAGGCACAGACTATTGTTATACCCTAGTATATTAGTACAAAAATATGAAATAAATGCCTAATGCACCAATAGAAACAAAAACAGTAGTTTGCTACAGAAGCATTCCAAAAGTATACGCTTTCCATATTAAAATGTGATCGTCGAGGAGATTCTGATATGTTCTTCTTTGAAAAGTTGGTGACAAATAACTCCTTGTAATTTTACCAATTAAAAACGGATAGTTTCTACACAATGGGATCATCAGCACAGCCTATAAAACTGCATATACATAGTATACTATTTCTTGTATTATTTGAGGCAGTTACATTACTACATAGTATGTTAATTAGTTCTATTTGCATAGTGCAGTTATTGCTTTATTCACTACATCGCTTAAACGATGCAAGTGCAATATTGTGTATATTCTGTTTTACAGGCTGAAATTGACCCATTTGCTAGAGAGTCCGTTTTTAATTGTAAGAAATACATATATGCTTTGTCACAAATTATACCTTAACAAAAGTACATTTTTTACTTTGAGATACTCGATATTTGAAAATGTAGATATTTGTTTACTAAAAAATATTTTTTCAAATACTTATACGTGAATTTCGTTGCTTCTCTCTTCCAGGATATGTTATAAATTGAGTCTCGTTAATAATTTAGTAACTAAGATGATGAAGATAATAATAATATAACAATCTGGTTCAGTGGCTAACAAGCATTTTGTGGGGGAAAAAAAACAGATATTACTGACACATCTTCCCCTATTGGGAGTTCTCAAGCGTTGGTCTTGTGACTAGCGCACTCGCCTTTGGTGCGAGAATTCACGGTTCGATTCCCGTGAGACCAGAAGGTGTTGACCCAGCATCGTAAGAAAAAGATGGGTAATTAATTGGTAACTAAGATCAGAACAAAACAGCCTGGGAACCGCAGCGTGGTAACCATACACTTCCTAATAAAAATCGTCGTCGGGCAAGCCTTGATCCTTTTATGATCTGTTTGTTGTGCCATAGCATTCAATTTTAATCTTCCTGCTGGAGCCTTAAGAGATACTTCAGGAGCTCTCAACTTTGCATATATTTTTAAACCAAAGTCTCGCAAAGTAAATTACTTGCGAGGGGCATAGGAAAATTATCGGGAAATTGTGTCAGATCCTCAAATGTGCATGGAAATTAAATCTGATCTAACATTTTGATCAAGTTGTTAATCCAAAGTGGATGATATTATGCTGAAAAGTCCTACATCGTAGACCTAAATTGCTCAAAAAAGCATAAGGTGTATGAGCAAACAAGTAGGCAATTGGTTAGCTCTAGATGGTCTCCAGCAGCTACCTCCGGATCCTAAATTTTTTTGCAGCATTTCGACTGAATGTAAGACCGGAGATATTGGTTCAAAGGAAGCAAAAAAACCTGTACTACTGGATCTGAGTTGCAAGACACAGGCTTTCCAAGTTATTCTTGGATAACCTGCTACCAATTATGTGTTTCTAGGATACGGAGCATGAGCTAAGAAGACCCCATCATTCTTACAGGGCACTGTCCCAGAGGAAAACATTCCTCAATATGAGCCTTTTCAATTTAGGTTCTGATGTTAATAGGAGTTATATTTCTCAATCCTAGAACTCACAAGGAGGTCCGGGGACCTAAAAGTCAGAAAAAACAATATGTTTAGGAAGGAAATATGAAAGGGTACAGAAAAGTATAATGCAACACAAATAATCGGTGTATAGTATTTATTTAGATGATTTCAAAGAAGAATAAAAAGAAAAATAATTTTTAAGTTATGTGATAGAAATATCACCGGTCGTTTACAAATATCTGGTCAATGCCAGAAATGTCATTTTGTTACAATTTATCAAAATTGTTTTAGTGTTTATAAATAATCATCTACTTCAATACTATACATTTCAGCATTGTCATCTTCAAAACCAACCTGCACAGCTAAATCACATTTACCTCAGTATCATCGGTATTTCAGAAATAATATTAGGTAACAATACCGACATTATATTACAATCTAAATAAACTATACATGATAACAAAAGTAAAATTTAATTAAAAAATATATATATATTGCTTAAAACATTATCTAATTCCACCACATTAGTTTGATACACAAAAGAATGTATTTGGGGGGACACTCTTTCTTTTTTTTGGCCCTCTAATCTGTGAATTTATACTTCACTTTTTAATGTGGTTTGTACAGCAATTATCATTGTTATTCAAAAAAGTAAAAATTATAAAAACTCTTGTTCTTATACAATGTTTACAAGAAATTGTAAACTATTCTTTCCAAAGTTAAAGAAATATTGTGAATTACAATAATCTTTTCTTAAATCTAAGCGTATTCATTAAATACACTCTTGATAGTCTTGCCGATATGGTTTATTTTTTTATTTTGCAAGCCAAAATAATTTGTAAACTGCAGTACGGTTCTAACGACAAAAAAGACAATATATTTATATATAATATAAAAATATCACTGCCATTGCAGGCTCAATTTCATTATCACACGATACATTAAAAAATTACAACTCAACTTTACAAATCAATGCGATATTTTGCAATTTGGCTGCAAATAACTTATTTAGTACCCTTATTCCTTAAACAAATAAAAACAAAGGTACCAAAAAATCAATAAATCTAAAAAAAAAATATTTGATTCAATATATACAATCACATTTCCATGGCATATAATTAAATACCTGTGTCTATATATATATTTAAATTATATATATAATTTTTCTTTTATATTATTAAATATATACAAGTATAATTTAGAATAGACAGAGGTAGGGGGAACAGTCGTGTGACTTAGCTGTTTGTAGTTGCTTGTAGACTTTTATCTTTATGAAACCATATCTACAAAAGATTTTACATAAGCTTCATGCAGTTTGTTGATGAAATCTGCATCGTTCTTTAATAGATATGATACTGCTTGCAATAGTTGTGTTTTTGTTAATGGTTCCGGTTGTATTCTGGTCTCTTCTCTTGGCGTTGTAAACATACCAGGAGGAAGAAGCGCCGGTTTGGTTGGTGTTGAAAATCCTGTAACAGATCTTTCTAATAATGATACCTCCAATGGTTGTTGTACTGTTGATGGTGGTTGTTGTTCACCAGCTGGAGACTGCTGTATCTGAGACTGATTAAAAAAATGTTGTGTAGAAATAGCTAGTGGTGTATAAACTTTCGGTGGAGATTCGGATATACGCAGGCAGGAGAGCCCATTTTCCAATTTACCCTGAGGGGTTACAGAAAGTGATGTAGGTCTCACCTTCTCCGCTTCTTTTTTCGATTTTCTTAAAGCTGTATGTTGTTTTTCTATTTGTTCAACAGTTTGTACTGGATTAGATATAAGACGTTGTAATAAAGGATTTACTTCATTTCCATCCTGACGTGGTATCCCAGGAGGAGGAGCTCTAGGGCCTATTATCACTCCACTGCCTGAAGACTGAGATGGAGTTTTACTTCCAGCTTTGGCAAAAAAATCCATTACCTTTTTGTTTTTAGCTTCAGTTACTTCGGCCACTAATTTTTCGACAGCTTTTGCAATTTTTATACATTCATCGCGATCATAAAACCATATAGCGTGTATTTGCCCACTAGAAGTCCTATACAATAGAAACGGTTCTTGCAACTGTAAATCTAAGCCTTCATTTATTGGTTCTATCAAATTTATCGTGCTTAGCCTATTTAATACGAATGCATTATATTGGGGCTCACCTGTTCTGCTGTATAAAAAAAGAGCGCCTTCAACATCAGTTTTCTCCCATTCGTTATTTGCATTGAAATTATATAATGCTACATGGCCTGCCCTCTCCAATATTTTATCTAAATAAGGATCCGCCAATTTGATTGCTGATACATTTATAGAATTATTCTCTACGGACTTCGCCATTTTACCTTAACACCGTATGTTACTCTATACTCTACAATCATAACATTTGTTTAAGGCAATAGAAAACAATGTAGCCAACGTATTCAGCAATTTTGTTTTAAAAAAAAAAGATTGTTCAAAAATTACGTTATAAATTGAATATTTAAATAAAAGCGATTTAAAATTATCTGAATAACAATAACTTCAAAAATATAAGTCAGGAAAATAAAGTTATAAAAAAAAATAGACCCTCCCTTTAATCAATTTCATGCTATCATTACTGTTATTAGTTTAGTTTATCTGAAACATTCCTATTTTCACTTACTGTCATTTTCATATTATAATATAATTTTTTTTTTTAAATCTTGCAATACTTGCTACTATTGAATTGACCTCAATAAGATGTTAGTTTCAAACTCATGCAATAATTGAAATGGCATAATGGACGTAAGCAACAACTGAGAATACCGTAAAATCCAAAGCTTTTTCTGCTCCCTTATTGTAATATTTTCTTATTTACTAGTTAAGTAAAGACAAATACTTCAATAACACATAAAACTCATATATATGTAATTGCAGGAAGATATTTTGTTTTTATTTAGTTTAGAAGAATTCTCAAGGAAATTGAGACATTAGTCTTTCCTGTGAAGGCCATTTCAGGGCATTGCTCGGATCTACCATCTATGAATTAAAAATATAGACAAAAATCCAAATTTGAAGATTCCTTTTATGTATTATATTTTTTTGTAACAAATCAAACGACAAGAAAATTTATTTTCGGAGAATTCTTTGATCTAATGTTAACAACACATTTGAAGCTTATACCTATAGGTTTTTAAACTTACCAAGTTTATTTTAGCTAAAAAAACAATACTATTAATTACTTTTCAACTACTTTTCAATCGCCACAGACAATTTTATTGCGGAAATTTAGAAATACTATTGTTACATCTTTGATATACGAGGATTGTCGAATGTTGTTGAAGAGCTTGGACTTGTACTGGTAGGTCCCCAATTCAAGTCCTACCAGTTTATATTCAAAATGAGCATTACTTACTTGCTAGTTGATATATCAAATATTTTATTAAATTAAGTAACTGTTAAAAAATAAATTGAAATCACCTAAGAAAAAAGAAAAGTCACTTTAAATTAAGCCATATCATGAGACCAGAATTTTTTGAAGTCCTTCACAACTTATGGCTTAATCTGAACTGTCTTGACTAAA
This sequence comes from Triatoma infestans, assembly GCA_011037195.1. Classification (NCBI taxonomy): domain Eukaryota; kingdom Metazoa; phylum Arthropoda; class Insecta; order Hemiptera; family Reduviidae; genus Triatoma; species Triatoma infestans. The sequence goes on from JAAEAF010002267.1 coordinate 43,263, forward strand.
ATTCTATATTTCCAAATAAATTAGTGCTTGACAGGGCAACCGTGACTTATGCTTATCTACATAATTGGAAAAACACCAAAAGTCTTTGTTTAGATATCCAATTTTTCAAATTAGCACAAGAAATAACACTTCTTCTTTACTATTTTTACTTTCTCTTACTCCTAGTCAGTGAGAAAGTATTGTAATCGTATCAAATTTTCGATATCGAGTTTTCACCGGAAATATCCGTTTTGAGGTCCCCTGAGTCCAAAAAAGTGGTTTTTAGAAAATGGTCTGTGTATGTATGTGAACAGCATACCCCAAAAACGATAAATCGTAGAAAGTTCAAACTTGATATTCCGTTCAGGTATCACCATGGGATCCGACAGTAGGTCAACGGTCAAAATTCCTCAACCGGAAGTATCACTATACTTAATGGTTTTTTTTTACTTTCTTGCAATTTTCTCAAAAATGGCTCCGACGATTTTCTTCAAACTTGATAAATCAAATACACATACAAAGATCTACAACTTTTATTTAAAACATTTCTCTGGGAAAATTCATACAAGGGCACTTTTGGAGGAGGGTGGGGTTAGGTTTTTCTCTAAAGTGCTATTTCAGTTTATTTTACAATTCTGTCATCTAGATAATATTAATTAGAATTAAAGGTGTTGTTGAAATTCCGAGTTTCAAAAATCGGATGACCGGAAGTGCGTTATTACTGAAATATATTTTCTCGAAAACTGCTACAACGATTTTCTTTAAACTAGGAATGTAATGCCTATTTTTTCAGGCGGGCTTAACGTCCAACTACCAAATTAGGTGTCGTGGACGGGGGCGGAAGCACCTACTTTACTATAACCATTTTTTAAACAAATATAAAATTTAGCAGTTATACGCTGGGCTCGAACTGAGGTCCTCCCACTTGCAAGTCCATGCCCATAACCACTACATCAATACCCGCCCCTAAACTAGGAATGTGAACTGCACATATAAAGAGCTACAACTTTTATTTGAAAGATTTTTCCTGCTGAAGTCATTTAAGGTGGGTTTTAAGGGAGGGGTGGGTTTATGTATTTCTCTAAAGTGCTATCATAGTTGATTATACAATTCTACCGTCCAAACAAATTGAATTAGAAATAAATAGATGGCCAAAATTCCGAGTTTCAAGAAAATTAGTGAACTGGAAGTGCGCTTTTACTGAACATTTTTTCAGTTTTCGACGAGCTCCAATGAATTTCATCAAAGTTGGTAAACAAACTATAAAATTTGTCAATTACAATTTTGAAAAATGAAGTAAGAGAAAGTTGTGTAAGTGTTTCACACCAGCTTTTTTTTTAGTTCTAAAAATTAACTAAAACATTTCTTGTGCAAAAAGTATTTCTCTCATATTATGTTCAAAATAATTGTTTACGTTTTGAATCCATCCTAGCTATTAATTATCTAATCTCATAATTATCTAAATTATGTAAACTAAGATTATATATTTACTAAAAAATTATTTTCTTTACCTCAGGAATTGGCCTCTCTAATTACTACATTCTACAAACATGGGTCCAATGCCTTCAATTTCGATCTTCTCACACACATCCTTTTTCAGGTCTTCCATCTTCTTCCTGGTCGTCCGGTTTCACTCTTACGTGAGATTTCCCATACATACTCATATGTCTCTCTGTCAGCATTCTTTCAGTGTGAATCAGCCATCCGAATCGATTCTTCTTAATGAAGATCACAATGTCAGCATAAAGATCCAGAATCTCTTGGTTCCTCCTTACTCGCCAGATTCCATTTTTACATGTGAATGTGAGTATTTTGCGCTCCCAGACATTAAAGTTTCACCTTATTGTTCAACGTCAAAAACCAGGTCCCACTATAGATCTTATTATACTCTTATATCTATAAGCGTTTGCGGTGAGGGATAGAGTTCTAAATTTTAGCATGTTTCTTAAGGCACCTGTCTTGATTCTGCCTTGATATCTGGCCTCGTGTCATTATTATCTGTGATCAATACTCCCAGATGTTTAAAAAAAAATCCATTTTAAAGAAATGATTTCCTACCTGGTATCTGTTGATTTGATTGATTCCAAAAATCCGTTCCATTTCTTCTAGATTCCTGGTATTATCATCATGCACTCGGAGACCTAAGGACTTGGCTGTTTCCTCGAATTCCTGAAGAGCATCAACTATAAAATTCCTGCTCCTGGCTACAAAGTGTACTAGGGGATGCCAGATACATGGGTGAAGAAGGTCAGAGGAGGTCGTGTTGAATGTTTTATTCAAAATTTTGTACATTAAACTGCAAACAGTTAATTTTAACATTAGCTTCAAAAAAGGTTTTTAATGAGCTGACCAATGTACACGTTTAAAAAATAAAAATGTAATAAAGTTTTTTTTATCAGAATGCAACAAATACATTTTTTTAAACAATTATTTATTCAATTAATACCTTATAAATTCTTGATTAGACGTCGTATTTTACAGAGGAGCCAATTTTTCGCAAAAGATCCTCGTTAACAATCACATATGGCATAAAACTGTTCACATGAGAGAGTTTGTACTTTGTGAGAATAATGCTCTTTATACAGAATCAACCAAGAGTCTGTTTCTTTCCTTTATCTATTACGCATTAATTAAGGAGAATACTCTTTCCACATTGCCATTGTGTACACGGAGACACAATAATAATTCATAAATATTCTGAAGTAAACTTAGTAATTCTGAAAATAAACTTGTATTTGTTCAACTTTGTCCACCACTGTTCATGCACAAGTCTTTTAAAAATCTGTTCATTTTTGCTTTTACAAATGATATAAGATTGTAATACTGATCAAACAACTGAACATCATCCACAATAATACTCCTTTCAAATACAGATGTATGGCAATAGGTTATCAAATGTAGTGTCTTTGATTTTATTTAAAAGCATCCAATTCAAAGCAATGAAATTCATTTAAAGTTTTTTTTACCACTTTTGCAAGAAATTATTGATTGATATACCGACGTAATTTTTGCCATGAAACTGTTAAAATCTTTTTCTCGAACTTTTTCGTAGTGTTTTTAAGACCTCCCTGGTTTTCACTGATGTCTCCTTCAGATGACCTTTCCAAACTTTTAATGTTGAATGAAGAATGCTCATAATTTCTAACACTGATGTTCCTTCCCTTTCAATAGCCATAATTTTGACTTGAAAAACAGACATCAATGTATAGCTAAACCAAAGATTAAAAGTTCTCAGAGGCATTTTCCGTGGTAGCCTGCTTCATTTTGTGGTCATCGACCGGTTTCGGGCGTTCGCCCATCTTCAGGATGCGTTTTTCAGACAGCGTGACAACACAGACTCGCACAGAGCAACTTAGTTTCACACAGAGTTGTCCGCTGCTGAAAAAAGCATCTGAGATGGGCGTCCGCCCGAACCGGTCGATGACCACAAAACGAAGCAGGCTACCACGGAAAATGTCTCTGATGCTTTCCAGCTCTGCGGAACCACCACCACAACAAATTAAAAGTTCTGTTAAATCGTAGCAGATGATTGGTTTCCAGAATTAAAATTTCCCTAGAAAAGTTATTGAATATCTTCAAAATGACAGTTTCAAACTCTATCTGCACAATGTTGGATATAGTTGTGCAGAACATTCAACGTCTAACTTTCTCTCAAGGCTTCCTTCATATGACGATATGAAATGCAACAATATAGCAAAAACAAAAATTTTTAACTAAAAAATTCACTGATATTTTTAAAGTTTTTAGCTTCGCCTGGTATATGCCATATGCTGGTTCTGTTAGCATTTATTCTAATAGTTGTAGCGGCAAATTCTAATACTTTCTTAAAAAGAATCGCTTGGGGTTCCTTGTTTCAAACCTTTGCAGCTGGCATTTCCTCAGACAAATGCCTGTAAAAAGTTAATCTACATTTTGGTGCCTATCAATGTAATCCTTACCAGCCTATGAGATATTTCTAATTTCATTTTAAGGAGCATTTCCCTCTTGTCCACACTATTATTTAACTGTCTCAATTCATTGAATAGATGGCATAAGTCCATATCATATTCATAACACTTTTTTAACATTTGGCGTCATGGAAATATGTTATAATCATTACTATAATTTTATAATTAATGCCGTTTCATTTTCTAGAACACAATCAAGCTATATCGCTCTATTTTCTGGATTATCTGCAGCTTATTTTTTTTTTTTTTTGGAGAGCACCTCTACATAATAAAAATCATGAGTTGCAACTAATATGTTTAATGAACTCTATTTACTTACCAAACACATCATAATAGTTTTTCAATTTTATTTGAATTTTTCTGGAGGAAATTTTGGTTTTGGAGCAATTCTTGAGGTGAAATGAAACGTTAGATCAAAGGTCTCCAAACTTTTTTGCCTCGTAGACCACTTGCTATATTTTTCTGTTGTGGGTGGACCCCTTGCTTAACTTATCTTAAAGTTTTGCAAATTCTTTAACTTTAAATATGTTTTCGACAGCTGTTGTGCTATTCACATTAAAAGATTTAAATTATTATGTAGTCAATACAATAAAATAAAAAAATATTGCAATTGAATACTTTAGTAAAAGCGATTTCTGCTTAAGTAACCCGATATTATTCCTCACCAGATAAGTAAAGTGAGGAATCATGTAGATAAAGATATTTTTTAAATTATAAATGTTATATTAAAATGAATTAGTTTATTAAAAGCCTTGTAGAGTACTACCTATGAATCGGTAAAAATCCTGTGGATACGATATGACCATAAAGCAAATAGCCTACTATATACACAATTTTATGAGATATACTAATCATTTACTATGTTATTAATGTTAGATTTAAATAATATGTAATTGGCTGAAGTAAATGGAATAATATAGTGCTGTATAAAATCCCCACTTAGGTAATGATATAGAGTTGCATAGATAAGTTTGTATACAAAACTGCTATGTAACGTCTGGTCCGTTTGTTATAGTTTCAGGTAAAAATCAAGCAATAAATCTATCTGTGTACGTGAATTTTTCTATACATGAAAAGTCAAAATTACAGTCCTGCAAAAAAAAAATTACAGACCCAATTTACATCTCATAGACTCCCAATTTTGTTTTTATTTGACATGGACCCCCCAGGGGTCGATATAGACTAACTTTGGGTATCAATGCATTAGATACATATATTTTCTGAGCTTCTAATAGTTATGAAATAAATTAATTAAAATTTCAACTCAAAATTAACCTGCTGTGTAGAATGGCTTTGATATTCTCTATTTCTTTTTCACAATTTAAAACTGTTTTGTGATATAGTTTTATTTTAGATTGAAAAGTTCTCTATTTACATAAAGAGCTGTTCTCTACTAATTTATAGCTTTCAAAAAAGAGAGCAACCGATTAAATGAAAAATGAGTATCTGATCTGAGGATCTCACTTTGCAATGTACAGTCTGTGAAAACATCCTTAATGTAGGTGACAACATAATGAATAAAGCAGATATTACGAGGATCTCTGATGAACCACAAAATAACAGACCAATTTTTATAATCTATAAATATATACAGACATACATTGTGGTGAAAGAAACTTTCAATTGAAGTCAATTTACCTGTTGAACCGTATTTTGACGTCACAATCTGAGATGTAACACTATCTGATGCATTGCCATCTAACAACATAATCCACATTATCTAAAAATAAATACTCATATAATACTTAAACTTTTGGATTGAACTGTTTATAGCCCTGAAAATGACACTAAATATTTTCGAAAAATTGGCAAGAATGTTATGCTTTTTATACTACCTGACCCATTTCCAGAAACAATACTACAGTAAATATACCCTTCAAATTAATGGTTCATCAGCTACTTTATAATAATTCATTAAATGTTCTATTATTTTTCGAAAATTATTCACCCTATTTACAAACTATTCACATAAGGATTGTGCCAATTATTTCACTGATCGATTTACACTAAAAATAACTCAAATCAATTTATACTTTTTGAGACACTAACATTTCTTGACGTTGATTTTTGCCTGCTTAATGTAAACAGAACCACTTGATTGACACAAGTTGACATTAACTACTTGATTGTTTGTTAATTGAGGGTTATAAAGATTTTTTTTTTTTAATACTTAGAGATGACGTTGTTCAAGTCCTTCAACTTGAAATCGACATTACTTATTCTGGGATGTATTGAACGGCACCCATTAAAAGCCAAATTCTGCGCTTCTTCTAAATTTTATCCTCTTGATAAAATTAAAAAAAAAAAAATTATTTATTTGAAATTTACTGCAACAGGGCAATAAAGCTCCTAAAACAAGTAATTAAACTGACTAGTATAGACGTGAGTGGAGTTTCATCATTGGTGACTCCTCTAAACATGAATTTACTGACCACAATCGTCGACAGAATCGCTCGGCCAGTCGACGTCGAATAGGGTTGTCAGAAAGTGCTACATGAGAGCTGATGAATTGGAATAACCAAAGAAAAGAGAATGAAATTTGTAATTGCGAGGTGTTACTGAATCGTATTGATGAATCGTGGGTTGATGAATGGTTTTATTTGAAACATAGTATGTAGCGTTGATAATACGGCAAATAATTTTGGGCTTTAAGGATTGAATGCGGTAGATATTATAATGCTTGGCTGACCCCTATATTTCTAGTCCATAAGTCCAGTTTGGTTTCAGTATTGCGTTATATATCCACACATTGTTGGTGAGTGTTAGTTTTGATTGTCTGTCAATAGGCCGTACTAGTAAATAGTACCGTTTCTTTAGTTCGGGTTCCATGCTGGCTTTAGTGTACGGGTTCCATGTAAGTTGTTTGCCAATGTAAGTCCGAGATATTGTACAGTATAAAATGACGATTTTCTTTAAACTTGATTTTCTCATTTATCGTAACATACATTTTCAGGTGGTGGGAGGGACAAGTGCCAAACTACAAAAAAGAGGCAAGAAGAGAATGATTACATTGTAGAGAGAGAGAGACTTACAATATTGAACAAACACATTATAACTTCTCGGATTATTCAGAACCATATAAACACAATTTTTTCAGAAAAATGTTTCAAATAAAAGTGATACGTTTCTGCAAGCATTCCAATTTTAAAGAAAATCGTCGTTACCCTTTTTTGAGAAAATTCCAAAAAACTTAAAAACCTACTCTGTAAAAGGTAAGCAAGAAAACATGTAAAATGGATTTCTGGAGTGAGTTCTTCTGTAAGGCAAGAATGGACAGGTTAGGGAATATGCCGGTGATAGAGGGAACTGGAGTAGATTGAGGATCTTGGAAATAGACCGTTGAAGGGGAATTTGGTCTGGGTCAGCCATGTTAATGGAATGAGCCCAACGAAGTGGCCAGGTAGAGGCCTAATTGAATCTTCGAGGCAGCACTGAAGTGATGGACTAGAGAAGGAAATTGCAGGAGATTGGCAGAGTAAATGGAGAGTGGCGCTTTACTGAACGGAAACCTTACTAGGGAAAAGTAGGATATAACAAAAGAAGAAGGATTACGATGGTTAGACATGGAGTCATGGAATTTTTTGTACCAGCGTTTTATTGGGTGATGGACGGAATGGAATATGAGATCAATTTTAAAGGGTTAGCTGGAAATATAGAACGGGATATTGACAATTTGTTATTGGAAAGATTGTATGCAATAGTAGTTGGAATGTTTGGTTGAACCTTATCAGTATGTCTAAAGATGTTTTAAATAGTCTTTCATATCGTTTGTTAAGTTCAATTTATTTTTTAATCTTGGGTATGGATTCTACGTGTCCGGAGTCGTTTGTTGAGATAAAACCGATTAAAGTCAAATATAGAAAGTTCCACGATACACTAGCTTAACAGAGCACTAGTTAATCAAACACCTTAAAGTCCACAGAAATGTCCAGCAAGACCAAAAGAGGTAGTGACCCAGAGATATTCTTGGCAATTAATATCCAATGATCAACACCAGAACTGTCTCCATTGGATAGCTTTTTCTTACACGGCAACTAAACTAAAGAGCTATTACAATTACTGTACTGTAAATAAATATTGCTTTTATAATAAAAAGGTTTTTAAAACATTCTTAAGCCAATAACTTATTTTTCTCAATACATTCAAGAAAAAACTCTCCATATCTTAGGTTATTTTCATAGCATTGTGCAAACAAATATTACAAAAAACCTGAATTATTAAGTTAATTTACTTAAAGTTAGTAATTATTAAAATACTGCACTGAATTAGATTAGCAATTCTTGAATTTCTACATAAATATTTACCAATAAGAAAAGTAAAATTACGTTAGATATTCTTGTTTTAAAAATGAGTAATTAAAAAAAATACTGTTGCTTTCATAATGACTTAACATAAGGTGTTTATAAATAATTAAATCTTGGAGCAATTAGTAACTTACTTGATGAAACTAAAAAACAAAAAAAAACATTCGATAGAATATCCAGGACTTAAATGCCCGTTGATTCAATAAAAATTATTCATTTCATTGCAATTCTACCCAGAAGAAAAAATTGGTCAAGAAATTTATTTAAAATAGAAGATATATATTACAAAGGAATAACATCTACTTTACAATAAATACATTTTTTAATTTTTTTTTAAATATAATTTATAAAGCATGTAGGAATATTTAATTCTTTAACTGTTTTAAGAGTGGTAACGCAAAAATTTTTTTTTTACAATCGAACTTTAAAATATTAATTATAAAAATAAATATATTGTTGACCCAATATTTTGGAATAATAATGTTGATTAAATGATAGTTTAAAAGATTGAAAAAAATTAAATAAAATGTCAACTATTTCTCCATAAGAAAGAATCCATTTTATTTCTTTTAATTTAATTTGCATTACATTATTATAAAAGTTTTTATAGATTGAAATATTTGATAAACAGACATGAATTTTTAGAAAAAATAATTATGACTTTATTATTAATAAAAGATACCAAGAATGTTTATCACATTGAATATAAGATGATTTTGTTGTTTTTATTATTTATTTATTTTTTTTTTAAAGCCAAGCTTCTTTCCATTATGCTGCACAAATTGATATTTATTTTTGTTTTGTTTTTTTTTAATTTGTTCTTGCAAACGACTAGAAACAGGTCACTGCATTAAAGTAACATCTCCAATAGATTCTTCCACCTTTTTGCTGGCCACGCCTTTGTAAGTCCATCTGAAAAGTTGTAAAAAACATATTTTACTACCAATTTAAACAGTATTTTATATTTTATTTTTTATAAATTTTAATATTTTATATTACAGTTTATATTTTAGTATCAATTGAAAGAATTTCTATAAATTAGAAAGTTTAGTTAATATTTTTAAATACAGAGATCTTTATTTGTTTAGAGACTGCAAATTGGTATGGGCAGGCTAAAAAAAAAAAATTGTTTTAGAACTACCAGATTACTATTGTAGAAAATTAACTTGGTATTCAATTTTAATTGAAATCGATTTTAATGCAAACCGATTAAAATATTATTTTGTAATTGTAGTAGAGAAAACTAACAAATTTATATTAAGAGAATTCATAATATATTATGTTGAATTAAAGAAAATTTTCACCGCAAGAGACTCTTAAGATAACTGAAGCTAATATTCTGGAGTTTTTAAAAAATTTTGCTTGGACCGTTAATAAACTTAGAATAGTTCGGTTTATAAATATGTGACCAAATTGTCTTCATTTTGGCTTGTTTGCCCATACCGGATACAGTCATCCGAAATATCACAAGGTCTACTTATAAAGTTATTTATCACAACTGAAGTATAATGAATATATCAAGACAGGAAAAGCAGTTTATTCGCACACTTTTAAGGTCCGCTTTTCAAATATTAACTCCTTATATGCTTCAAGACCTGAGTATGTTCATAAATATCTTGAAAAAATCTGACTGGATGCTTGTTTTACAGTGCGGATTATCTTGATTGAAAAAAGAAAATTGTGGGAAATCTTGATATTCCTAACTGTTTTCAATGGTGCACTTAAGAAGAAAGCTTAATAATGTTCTAGTTCATCCAGAACTGATTAAAAAAAAAAATGAATATTTCCGGCAAAATTTTTTAAATAAAATTAACAGGACTTGTTGATCGGCTTAAGAGTATGCAAAATTTGGTTCTTCGAGAAAACTAAAAAAAAGTTGCATTTCCCATCAGACGGATTTTGATTATAATCTTCTGTCGGATTAATTCCATGTATAATACACACTTATTAATTCCATTTTCAGATATATTTTTATTGTTTGATGTTTTGTTGTTGTATACATTTACTGATGAAGATTATGAAATATAATTGAAACGTTTACCTCTAACTAAAATAATTTTTCAGTGACCAATACCCGAAAATCTATAGATATATTAAAATTGTATGAGCGTTGGTATTATAAAGGTTTACGCTTAGAGAATGTAAATCAGTATAAATATTTCGGAGTAACATTAACTTCACGCCTCTCATTTAAGTCTCACTTTGACGATAAAATTTCATCCGCTAAAGCAGGAATTAATAGTATCTGGTCTCGCTTTATTTCTCAGAATGAGGTTCCATTAAGTGCTAAGCTTCAAGTCTTTAATGCAGCTTCACGTGCGGTTGTCTGTTTATTAAAACACTATTTGCACTCCCTTCCTGCAGACCTAATTACATTCTCCACATCGAAACCGCCGTGGACCCCTTATTCCCCTTTACTCTACATCTGCATTTTAAATATTGCCTTAAAGTATTAGCCCTACCCTCGTTTCGACTGTCTCGCATTGTAGCTCTCGAAGTAATCAAGAAAAACGCAGCTTTTTTTGGACGCTGGAAGAATCTTGCCGAGAAACACTCTGTGGAGTTTGCCACTTCATTGGCCAGTCACAACTATCATTGTTAAGGGCAAAAATCCTTGCAACCTCTAGGGACGAATCTGTTTAGAAGAGCTAAAAATACGGAGCGCTTCCTTCTCTACAGGGAACTGACTACTATTAAAATGGAATTTGGGGCCTATTTTGGTAAAAATCTGGATCACAAAAGTAAGCTGATTGATTTAAGATGGTTCTTCACATTGAGAGGCGAGTTAGTAAATTTGGGTAGCGTGCCATGGTTAGACAGCGAGGAGGATAAGAGACTTTGTGCGTTATGTACATTCGGAGTGAGGGAGGATCTTTTCCATTTTTTGGCAGAATGTCCGAGATTAAATGAGCTTCGCATTAAATATATGGGATGCTCTAATATTTCCGGACCCCAGATAGTTCAGTTGCTATCTTCTCTAGACTACCACCCATTTGTAAAATTTTCCAGAAAAGCATGGAGTCTTAGAATTAAATTTCTTAAGGGAGACGATTCTTCCATTCATAACTTTTAAATCCATACAGTTATTTTAGTTAGAAGTGGTCAGTTTATTTTAACAATTTTTGTTTTCTATTAATATAATTATAAAATCAATACAATCATAACTTTGTATTTCATTACTAGAATTTGCTTGTTTCTTTTATTTAACTATCTTTATGTCTGTATTATTACATATATTACTTCCTTCTATTTTTTACTTTACATTATAAAATTTGGTGAAAATATTATTTAATGTTTCTTCACTGTTATATGATTTCATTTTATTATTATTAATTATTATTTTCTTCTAATGAATGAACTCCTGCAGACGGCTATTAGCCATGCAATATTTCCTTATATTATAATTTATCATTTATCTATGTATATTTTGTATAACAAATAAAGGTTTATTATTATTATATTAAAATTGTTTTAAAAATATTGATACAAACTGTTTCTTCAATAGGTATCCTATTCTTATTTGATTTCATTGAGTTCTCATCATCAACAGCCTTCTGTAAGGCCACCATAATCCTATCCAGCAGAAGTGCTGCTCTCTTTGGTACAACTATCTGAAAAATCAAAATATTACATTTGGATTAATCATAAATATCAATAGAAGCGAAAATTTTATAATAATTATAGCAGATTATAGATATTACATCAAATTTTGCAATTTTTTAATCGCGCTTTCATTTATAAATTACTAGAGAAGCACAGATCAAAAAATGTGAAAATTTGGAAAATGTCAGAAACGCGATTGACTTTCTCTTAATACAATTTAATTAAAACTTTGCTTTAAAATTGTTATCTTTACAAACGTTTTTATGGCTTGCCCTCTGTGTCAATTAAAGTTTGTAGCAGCAGATAAAATGTTAATCTAAATGACAGATCTTTAGAACCTTCCTAAAACTTAATTTATCCAGAAAAATATTTCAAAATAAATGTTAAAAAGTTATATCCTTTGCAAAATTAAATTAAATTTCTTCTTAAAATTGCAGTGAGTATTCCATATTTGAAGGAAATCGTTACACTCGTTTTCGAGAAAATTCCAAAAAACTCAAAAACATTCTGTAAAGTCGCTCTTCCGGTTAACGGATTTTTTAAAATTTGAAATTTTATCAATACAGTAAACTCCCGATTGTCGGGGCTAATGTTGGGGAGAGGCGGCACGTATAATTGATAAACACGGATAATCCGAACTATAATTATTTATTTCTAAAATACAACATATTATACGTACATTTCTAAGGCAGCCAATTGTTTTATTATTATTAAGAAAATCTGTGATTTTGGTTTGTTTGCAGGAATCTTTTAATGATTTTTTTAATATCTTTGAATTTTTCTAAGAGCTATTATGTCGTTATACTCGAATTCCCATTTGTCGATGTACTCCCAACAAAGTGTCAACAGAATTCAGGGCCGTGTTATGACTAATGCGATTGATAAATGTCTTCTTCTCCACTTTCAGCTTCATTCTCTTGCTCTTCTGATTGAATGATCGGAAATAATATCCGCGTCACTCATTATTTGAAAACCTCGCATCACATGAATCATGTTCTAACCACTCCTCAATATTTTCTCTATCAACATTTTCAAGGCTATCTAAATTTGCCATTAGCTCACTCATTTCAGATACTATTTCACTTGTCTCGGGCTCGATAGAATCCAAAAAAATCACCTTCTACATTTGGTAGAATTTTCCTCCACGATCGAACGAGTGTTATTTGCTTCATTTTGTTCCAAGATTGAGTTACACCATGTATCGCATCCAGTACTGTCATTTTTTCCAAAATTTAATCAAATCATCACCTTCATTACAAAGGCTTTTAATAAGGTCATTGTGGTAATATTGTTTCATTAATCCGCAAACCGGATAATCCGCACACGGATAGTCGGGAGTTTATTGTACTTCTTAAGGTGCTGGTTTAGTGTTCCTTGCCTTCTACCGTCATGATTGTGGTATAGTGTGCGCTCTACCGTCATTATTCTCGTATATTATGCAATCTACCGACATGATTATGGTTTAGTATTTATTTAATACTTGTTATAAATCTAAAGATCGGAACAATACAAATGCCAAAATAAATCACGTACAAAATAGAAATGCAATACATAATCTGAGTAAAAATAGCAATTAAATACTTCTGAAGCAATTTGAAGGAAAAAGAAACAACTAAATTTGAAATACTGGAAGAAAAATAATAATAAACAGTAATAAAGGAAAATAAAAATGAAAATAATAATCTGAAATTAAGTACAAATACATGACTCAAACAGATTGCTGTCCTTTGACATATATAAAAATTAAAGGAGATAAAATAATCTAAATTTAAATTTACTTATATAGATATATAATTCACTTTCCCATCACAGCATGCCTCATATCCTACAGCGACAATATCATATGGTAGTTATATTCTGGACATATTAAAACTAAGTGATATAATGTTTCATTTTCATTCAAGACACATAGTTCACAACGTTTTCTACAGTCCACTATGTAATTAATATTATTAAATGAAAGCTTTAAGTAATAAGTTCCGGATAGTCTTAATTGCGCAATTACATTTTGTACTTTTAATGAAAGTTTCTTGTCGAGTAAATATTGAGGTACACAAACTAATGGCTGTAGTAGGTAGTAGTAAGGGGAAAAACTGGAGTTGATAATTCTATTTGAGTCCGCCTCAATCAGATAATTTTTACAGTCATTTAATGATTTTTGGAGTTGTTTGCACTGGTCCAATAAACTATGAAGATTAAAACGAAAGGGTTTGAAATTGTTCACAAAAAGTCTAAATTGTGACACCCAGTTATATTTTACTTTACTGTCTGCATCTAATTTCTGTTTTTAAAAAACAAATTTTTGGGTAGCGATAGTTGTCCATGCGAGCTAATTTACTTAACCAACTGACTGAGTATTTAAATAGGAATTAGCTTAGGTGGATTCTGGCGATTTCTTGAGGTAGACACAACTGAGTTTTGAAAAAATTAATGTGCACACGGTCAAGGATATCTGGGTATTGTAATCCCCAAATAGGGGCACAATAAAAGAGCACACTTGTTATTAAAGCATCTAAAAGCTTATTTTTGGTTAACCATGAATTTGACTTAATACGCCATAACAAAGAGTTAACACCACTCTTTGCACAAAGTAATTAGCGGTTTCTCTAAACAACCCATTTCTATAAAACGGCACACTAAATATATATAGCTATCGACAATATCAATCTCTTTCTCATCATAAAAGTTGTTTCACCTTACTTTTAGAGAATATAATTATTTTAGTTTTTTCAGCGTTAACCGACAGATTATTAGCTGAGGAGTATTCCATTAAAACATTTAATTTATTACGAACATCAGATATGAATCACCAAAAATAACGAGATCATCCTCAAACATTATCATTAAAATATCGGTTTTAGCATTTATTGGGATACCATGGCAGTTTTTACTTCTAAAGTAAAGCGCCATCTCATTCACAAATAAACTGAAAAGAGTGGGGCTTAAAATCTCACCCTGTAGTACACCACTTGTGATACTTAGTTCACCATTCCCTACTTGATTTTTAATACTGAAGCAAAATCATAAAGATATTTAAGAATTCGTATAAATTTTCCACTAATTCCCATGTTGTAGAGTTTTTCCCATAATCGCGAATGATTGATTGTGTCGAGTGCTTTACGAAAGTCGACAAAAACACAAAATAATTTTTTGTTTGCTGACAGTGAAATTTGTATCATTGAAGTCAATATAAAAACATTATCAATACAGCCTCGATTAACTCTGAAACCCGATTGGTTCTCGTGTAAAATCTGGTTATAGTCTATCCAAGATAATAGGCGATTTAAAAGAGTTAACGTAAAAATTTTAGTAATACAGTTAACGAGAGCTATGGATCTATAATTGTTTGGATCATTTACTGGACCTTTTTTATGAAGCATTATAAACTGCAATTTTGTCCAGGAGGAAGGTAATTTCTCCGAATCTAGACACCTATTATACAAAACCTGTAAATATAACAGCCAATTGCTGGGCAGATTTTTAAAAAATTCATAAGATATTTTATCCAGGCCAGGAGTTTTATTAGATTTTGTTTTAGATATGGCAGACATGATTTCTTCCTCAGAAATATAACTATCCAATACTTGATCCCTAACTTCAAAAAATAATGTATCATTAAATACCCTTGAAGGGTAGATCTCATTCAAATAAGAATGCCATTCAGCGTCAGATATATTGTTAGAATTAAATTTTCTTTTCCTATAAATATTAATAATATTCCAAAAAGTAGTAGTGTCCCTAACATTCGATATTTTATTTGTTATTTCTTTTTCATAATTATGCTTTTTCACTTGCAACAAAGATCTGAATTTATTTTTAAGCTGCAGATAGTTAGATTTTAGTGGTTCACAAAAGCCAAACTTTTTACATTCATTAAGGGCAGCTTTTACAGCTTTTTTAAACAAATTACATTCTTTGTCAAACCATGGAATTCTGTAATTAGACTTTGTTACTGATTTAGATGTAGGAATGCTCATCTTTAGATTTGATTTTTCACATGATTCTTTAATAGCTAATAATAAATTTTCATTAATATCGTTGATATCAGAATTCTCGAAGTTAATTGCAATTCTAGGAGAAAACAGCATATTTTCTACAAATAAATCAGTTTTATTTGGGTTCCATTTATAAACATCCATATTGCGGAAAATTGGGACATTATCTGACTTTACTAAGTTGCTAATACCGTAATTAAGAAGTACTTTAACAGGTTGGTGATCTGAATTTGTAATAATATTCTCTACAGACATATCCCTTATAAACTCCAAAATAGAAAAATTACACCATACTAAATCTATAGTCGACAATCCAAGTGTGGAAAAGTGTGTAAATTGGGCCGGGCTATCACTAAGAGTACGTCCATAAGTAATATTAAGTTATTTTCTTCCATGGAATTGACCAAGCTTCTACCCATTCCGTCTACAGTTAAATCAAGAGCTGATCTTGTGGAAGTTAAAGAGGTCATATAAAAATATTCATCGCAGCTAAACTGATTCAAAGTACCGACTCTACAATTAAAATCGCCCCCTAGCAACAGACAAGTGTCAAAATCTGTGTGACTATTGGCAATGGAAATTAAATCATTTAACATAGGACCCAAATTTATTTTTGGTTGAAAGTAAATATTTCCAATTAAAATACTTCTACCATTATTTAACTTAACTTTAATAAGAATCCAATTTGGATTTAAATCAATTAACTCTACACTAGTGATCTTTTTATGTACAAATGTAACCAAACCACCACTTGCTCTTCCCTTTCTTTTTAATTTAATAGCATCAGAAAAATAATAAGAATAATCATTAAACAATGAGGGTAATCTGGATGGCGTATTCACCAGCCAGGTTTCAGAAATACAGAATACGTGAGGAGGGATTCTATTATCAGTAAAATAATCACTTACACTAGTAAAACCTTGAGCATTCCAAAAAATTATACTGAAAGAATCACTATGTAGTAATACACTCCGATTCATTATGCTACTCTGACGATCAGCGCTACTCCCGCCTTGTTGAACCTTAATGCCTGAATTATTCACTGGCGAAACTAACAGGTCCTGATAGGTACAGTATTTATCCGATAAAGATTCTTTTGATTTGCTTACGTATTTCATAATCAATGTTTTGTTACCTAACGCGCGCTCATCCGACATCCCGTTTTCCTGATTCACGTAACTTTCTGATTGCTATTTAGCCGGGCTTTTACCTGCTTTCTTTCTCCTACTATCAGTCTTCAGCTCATTCTTCTTTATCCACTTTATTAAAGGTTGTCCTTGAACAGTTCCTTTTTTTAGCTGTCCACTTCTTAACTGTCTTGCCTGGCTTGGAGTTATATCTTTACTTGCTGATTCTCTTTCTTTATCTGACTCCTCAAAGTCCGACGTAGTAGTTGTGCCTGTTGATAGAACTTCATCTATATCCAACGACTTTAAATCTGACAGTGAAAAAGGAGTTCCATTAATGAGCAACTTATTATACCTAAGAGCAGCTCTGCATTGCGCATTGCGAGCTCTATGCATATATGGGAGCAATTGACGCCTCACCTCTCTTACTTCAGTACTATAATCATGTGACAGACCAATTTTAGTTCCTTTAAGGTTTTTAGACATTTTCAGAATTTCCATTTTTTTCCGATAAGATATAAATTTAATTAAAATTGGTCTTTTAACTGTCACATCGCGCCCCATAATTTTAATTTGCTCTATATCATTCACGGTCATTGGGACTTTTAACACATCTTATATTAGCGCTATCACTTTATCTTCTAGTTCTTGAATATTAGCATTTCCTACTTCGATAAAATTATACAAAATTACATTCTTTTCTCGGAGAATTCTCTGTATTGTTAGTAACTTCAGTGAAATTATTAATTTTTTCATTTAAAGATTTGTAATTGGTTTCGATAGCATCAAAGATTTAACTGCGTTTGATAGCTGCATACTTTATTGTCCAAATCATAAATCTGTTTTCCTAAATTTTTATTTATTTCCTCTAGCTTCTCCATTACTTCCTTAAACCCCTCCATAATTTTTCCTCCTTTCTTTTTTTATTAATTACTTTGTTGATAGTTAAGTAGTAATATTAATAAAGGAGTAAAAATAGTTGATCGATCCCAAAAGTTATTATTAGGAATAATTATGAATAATTGTAAAAGCAGAAATAAAATTAGAAATTAGAAAACGTACACAAATTTTAAATCTAAATCGTTGACATATATATAAAATATAAATATTTAGATAAGTCAGCTGTTAAATGAAGTGGGGTCGTACAGTAGAGAAAGATAGAGTTAGAATTACGCGGACGCAAATAGAGAGAACTCACCAAGCTAAATCAAACCTTTTTGAAAAGTTCAAGAGTCCAATAAACATAATAACAGTTACACAACTATTCCCTTTGTAACAAACACTTTTCACGTAAAAAATAAAAAGAACCACTCGTTGAATTTTTTTGAATCACTAGTCAAAGTAAAGGGCAGACGAAAACACGAATTTTGATTATAAAATCAAAAATAAAGGTTTCCATTTACCCACTAAAAATCATAAAAAAACTAGAGAGCACTTTCAACAGAACCGTCCACAATGCAAGCTAAACAACTCCATATTATGGTTTAGTATGCACTATCCACAAAAATTAAAACTATTATTTTCAACACATTTATTATCATGGAAGTTTACTTATGGTCGTCCCTCTTGGCGGTAAGCGCGCGAAAATAGACTAGTTATCTACTTATTTTCAAGTTTGACCTGCTAAGGGATTTTTTTTTTTGTTTTCTGGCCAAAGGGTGGTAAGGAGGGCGGAGCCCCCCGGAAAAAAGTCCATTACTCTAGTAAGGTACGTAAGATTTTATAGAGTACTCTCTTGTGTTACTTGTTTCATTTATTTATTATTTAAAAAAAAGGTTTTTCCCCATAATTAAGGTTTGTTTTTTTACACTTATTTTTCAGATTTTACATTGTTTGTTTCTTATTGCGTAGTTCATCTTTATGTTCACCATGAGTAATTCAGTTTGTATATTCTAATTATTGCTATTCTCATGTATTCATTTTTCAAATGTATCTTATGAGTCTTAACTTGTGTAGTATATACCCAACTTCGTATGTACGCCAATGGTACGAACAGAGTAATAAATAAATAATAAAAACTAATATTTTGTAAGATAACATAAATTGCAGATTTTGTATGTTGCCGATAGCATTAGGGTTGGTAGCGCACCCTGTACCGGCATCCTTCTTATATATAATAATAAGTGAAGGAATACAATCCTGCAATCCCGGCAGTGCTCTGAGAAGGCTCCTCCCAATTGGCACGATGGATCTTTCAGGTCGCACTGTATTATCCTCTAAAAAGAATCTTAAAAAAAATGTATATTTATATTATGCTGACCACACACTGTACTGAAGTACTTTAGAGGAAAGAATAACGCTACTGTTACCTCAGAACCCTTCAAAAATGAATTTTCCCGGTAAAATGTTTTTTAAATAATAATAAAGATTTATCGTCTTTAACGAAAAAAAAAAAATCGTTGGAGCCATTTTTGACAAAAACAATTAAAAATGAATGTACAGTATCACACATTGGTAAACTCATTGAGAATGTTTTTCTAATGTAAACAGGAAGGTTACATTCCAGCTTGGTTTTATTGATAGGCGTTTTGTTTCAACAAAGCCTCGAAACTGGTTTGCAATTGTTCGGAGCATGCGCAGTGATAGATATGAGTCCCAACAACATTTAAACCAATTTCAAATTAAAAAATCAGATGTTCCAACTACATATCAATCCAATTTCAAATAGTTTGTGATCGATCAGAGCTGTGCGAAGACTAAGGCATGCACTAACCGTGCAGATATGCACAGTAAAGAGTCTTCACTTGATTCAAAGAGGAAGGTATTTGAATATAATAAATTAATGTTTCAAAAATAACATAAAGAGCGTTCCAACAACATTCAAATTCAAATAAATCATAATTTAATCACATGCCGCGCATGCCTGAAATGGTAATATAAAGCAGTTGGCAACTCATCAGAAACTGCTTGTTGAAACAAACTTATAACTATTATAATATTTAACAGGAAGTCAACAAGATATTCTAGCATCTGGTATTTAATCCGTCGTGCATGTTCCTTTTATTCCTGACCAGTTTCGGATTTTCCATCCATCGTCAGAGCAAATTCACCAATTTCGTATAGACTTCAACGCAATGTTTCTGTTACACTCACACTTGTTGGTTTGTTGTATACATGTACGAAAAAAATTATAAATATAATCGAAACGTTTACCTCTAACTACAATATTTTTTCACTGACCGGAAAATCTATAGATATATTAAAATTGTTTTAAAAACTCTAAAAATTATGAAACAAAACAATAAGTGTGAGTGGAACAGAAACATTGCATTGAAGTGAACTCTCTACACGAAATTGGTGAATTTACTCAGACGATGGATGAAAATCCGAAACCGGTCAGGAATAAAAAAGGAACATGCATGCTACGACGGATAAAACACCAAATGTTATCCAGCATTGCGGACCCATCAACATATTCAAGATATTCTAGATCTCGAGTAAGAGTGGGGAAGTGCCGCTGGGAAGTATAAGACAAGACTAATGCACAGATTACCCTCAACTATGACGAAGTGTTGAGGGGAAGACATTTGCCAGATAATAAGGTATCCTTGGGAGGAAATATTGCCCTTTTAATGTTCATGGAGTCTCACATTTAGAGAATCACAAGGTCGTAACCTGGGAAATTGGATTACTTAGACTCCAGGGCATATAGATCCATCAGCCTTATTTCCTACAAATTGAAGAGATTGGAGAGGCTGGTTGATCTGTACTTAATGGAGGACTGTGATATAAAGAGTACCCTCCAAACTAATCAACACGCTTATCTATCGGGGAGTTCTTGCGAGTTGACTTTGCATAGCTTGGTAGGGAGGATTGAGCATTCGTTGGAATTTGAGAAATCTGCGATGGGCTGCTTTTTGTTATCGAGGGGGCATTATATCGCGTGACTCATGAGAAAATAAGGTTGTTACTGGAGGAGAAGGGAGTCAATAGGACTCTGGTGAGATAGACAGACAGCCTCCTAACATCGAGAATTGTTTATTCTCGGCTGATATTGGCGAAGAGAAAGGTTCCTATCCCCACATCTCTGGTGACACCTCGTAGATGAACTCCTGAAGGAGAATCATACAAGATTCTATTTACATTTGAGGTGATTCCAGAAAGATTGTGACATTATATTTCTAGTGTTCCTGAAGTCTCAGTGCTACAAAGTAATCCCGTTCAAGTTCGACTTGTGCCATGTCCAGGACTAACCATCATGTACCCACAATCACCATTTTTAGGTTAGGGCAAAGGGACTTTTGAATAAATATTACTAGTTTACAAAAATAAAAAAAGTCGGTGAGAGTTCCATTCCAGAATTTTTTTATTCTCTGAGATTGATGATTTAGTTGAGCAATATTAACATTATTCAACTGTTTTAAATTAAAAAAAGAAATTGTAAGTAATTCCCTTGGTAATTTTTTATTTTTTTAGTATACTATTTACTCTGAGAGAAAATAAACAAAGGAGGCTGTCACTAAAAAGAAATGTATTGGAAAAAGACGGATGTTACAATAATTGAACTTGTTTGCATGAGAGACGTGGCCTGGGTGAACTAATTAAAAGGTAAGACGAGGCTGAATGATGGTAGCACATCAGTCACTCTAGTCAGCTGTTATTATATATAACCTTCCTATTACTGCTACATATATATAAGTATATAGATTCGGTATAAAATATACAAACTAACACACTTTAAAACTAGACAACAATATAACCTTATATTTTTTAAAACCTGAAATATACAGTTAATAGCACTTTAATAAATGAAATTCATTAAACAATTCTATTTTAATAATACCCATTCAAAAAATAATTCAAAATAGTTACTATTTTTTTTAAACGATAATAATTTAATTAAAAAAAAAGATATTTTACTTTCCTCTAATGCTCTTAATAATATATCTTCATTATAGTTATTAGATCAAGATAATTTAAATGACATCTTAATTCTTGGTTTTCTCTCTTGATTAGTTAATTAACATATACCCCACAGACACATACAAAGTAGAGAAGCTTAATCCCACTTTTATAGCAGAAATGCTAGAAAAGAGTATTGAAAAAGGTAAAACCCTGGTCTCCGGGCCGGCAGAAATATTTCGACGTCAACATATATATATAAATTTCTCATTGTCAGAAGCTGGAAGCAATATGTTTACACCAGTGGATCGACATTAGAGCAACCAGTCAAATCCCAAAATTTTCCAAGGGGGCTTCGACGTTTATATAAGTAACTTTTTATAACGGTGTTATATTTCTCTATCCAATCAATCGCATTAAAACATCAGAATAGTATAAAAATATCTTGTCCGTTTCAAAATAACAAACTAACGGTAGAATAAGTAATAAATGTAATAAAAGATTATTGCCTTGTTATTGATATCGACTATTTCTGAACACCTTAATGGTAACAATCTTGAATTTATCAATATTTTATAGATAATTGTTATTATCTTAATTTTAGTACCAGGCTAACCTTCGTACTATGTACACCGGCGTGCTGCTCTGTAGGCAAACTCACACATTGTATTACTTAGAATGTTGCTTATTAATTTCATTTTAAAGTTTTTTGTTTGTTCTCTTCTTTTTTATCGTGCATTTTTTGAGTTTTTGGTTTTTTCTAACTTAAATTTTTATTACTATTAATTTTATTTTTGGTAAAATTTTATAATGGATAAAAAGATAACTGAGGCTATACCACCTGATAAGGAACCGCCAGACAAAGTTATTTATAAATGAGGAAATGAAACACTCTGATGGGTATGTAAAAAATGAGAAAGATAAAGGAGAAACAAATAATGAGAAAGTGAAAGAATTATATCAGACCTGGGATGTTGGTCCATTCTATGTTTATTTAGAAAGTTTAAATAAAGAGGCAAATGGTATTTCTAGGGTTCATCTCATGAGCGTTGGGAAAAAATGATTCATGAAGGGCATCCAGGTATTGGTAATAATGTGAGGCGAATAGATCGCATGGGCAGAAATAGAATATACACTCATCAAAGTCACGCAAACAGTGTCCAGAATTTATAAAACAGAAAAATATTAAAAGTATCATGGCGGTTGAGAACTTGTCATATATATGGCGCGAAAGAAAAAGTAGAGCGTACGTCTTACGCCAGGATCGCTAGCGAGCACACCTCACTAAGCAATGAACTGCTATTTCCCCCACTCATGCAGACAAATAATTCGTTTATTGGCGAAAATAAACGATCTAATTATTACATTAACACTGTGCCAGTAAACAAAAAAAGGCCAATTAATTCACTTCCTTCTCATGAATCTGAAAGAAAATCACAATACTTCCTCTTACTAGGAGTAAGAGAAAG
This sequence comes from Triatoma infestans, assembly GCA_011037195.1. Classification (NCBI taxonomy): domain Eukaryota; kingdom Metazoa; phylum Arthropoda; class Insecta; order Hemiptera; family Reduviidae; genus Triatoma; species Triatoma infestans. The sequence goes on from JAAEAF010002267.1 coordinate 66,529, forward strand.
TAAAAATTGCTTATTACTCCGCAAGTTCCTAAACAGATTAATTCAAAATAACCGGCGGTTTAATTCAAAATAACCCATATAGGCCTAGTACCTCCCTCTATAGTACCAGCGGGAAATATTAATATAAATCATGTTTGTGGAGTGGTTATCAGTGTGTTAACAACTATAGACAAATCAGAATTAAAAATATAGAAAATAACTCAAAATTAAATGAAATTATTAAAGGGAAACTTCAGAATCTGGTTATTTTTGATGGGAAAACTAATTCCGTAAAACGTATTCTACGCACTTAATAGACTCAAATAATTATTAATAAACTTAGTAAATATTAAATATCATAAGCTATATTAATTTTTAAATTTGTACACATAAATCATTATATATTGTGTATAAATGTTTGTACATTTGTTTATAAAGTTATCACTATTTAACTTATTTCTCAAGTTTATATTCAAACAATTAGATAGGATGATCATATCAATTAAATATCTTGACGCATTCTTATTTAAATGTACTGCAATGGAATGCCCGTTCCGCTGTTGCTAGTAAAGGGGATATAGAGAAATTTCTCATGGATAAACAGATCAACATTTGTGCCCTTTCAGAAATCTGGTTTAAACCAAGGAAAAGCTATAATTTTTCAGGATATTCATCGTTAAGGCAAGATCGTTCGGATGGAAAAGCTTAGGTCGCGTTACTTATAAAAAATATTGTATTATTTTCTGAAATTAAAAATCTTGCTTCTGCATCAGGTGTTATGTGTGTAGGCGCATCTGTAGATTTATACCATAATAAGTAACAGTATTAAAATAATTTCTCTGTATAATAAACCCAACAATAATATTTCACAGAGGACATGGAAACGTTTCTTTGACAGTGTTCCTCGACCTACTGTTATATGCGGTGATTTCAACTGCCATCACATTTCTTTGGGTAGCGATATTACTGATAGTAAAGGTAGATCTTTTCTATTGCCAGCAGAAGAAGCTAATTTGGTATTTTTAAATGATGGTAGTCTAACCTTCATTGGAAACATAAATCAGATTAGGCGTTCAGCAATAGATATGACTCGTGTGTACGAGTGTCTACGCTGCCAGTTTTGACTGGGCAGTTATACAGCGGCCGATGGGCTTAGACCATCTTCCCATACTTATTAAACTCAAACCATTTAACATTAAGCGAATATAGGTATTATCCTTCAAGAAAATGGAATATTAAAAAGGCCGATTGGGAGAAGTTTACCACTCACTTTAATAATTGTAACTATGACGATACTTATGAGTCGTTCATAAATAACCTGATTACAGCCTGTGAAAAATCGATACCACTTAAGAAGGAAATTAAAATAAAGAGAAACCATACGGTCTGGTGGTCAGAGAGCTGTGCACATGTAATGAATGAACGGTAGGCAAGTTATAGAGATTACAAAAGGAATCCTACGTTAGAGATTTATCTCAGTTACAAGAAAGCATGCGCCTTGGTCATACGCACGGTAAAGGGGGCTAAGAAAAATTCTTGGAAGGAATACTGTAATCAGTTAAATATAGGAGCACCCCAATTAAAAATATCTGGGAGAAAATTAAAAAATTAAAAGGTGGTGAAGTATACCCCAAAACGGAAATAGGTGATTGGACATATGAATCCTTAAATAAATTAACTCCGGCATATGTGCCTTCTAATTCTATTTCAATGGACTCTTTAGTACCAACAACATATACTGTTCGATAAAATTTCATCTGCTGAGATCTCTTCTGCCATAAAACATCCTGGTAACATTGCCCCCAGTAGAGACCATATAGTATATTCAATGTTACAAAAGCTTCCTATCCATATAATAAATAATCTACGAGATTTATTCAACAATATATGGCTGTCAGGTGAGTTTCCTAGTCCTTGGAAAGAGTATATAGTTGTTCTCATTTTGAAACCAGGGAAGCCGCCTCAGGAAGCTACGTCTTATAGACCTATATCCTTATCGTCTTCCGTTCTAAAAACTTCCGAGAGGGTGTTGAAAAGAAGAATGGAATGGTGGTTGGAGTATCACAGCAAACTCCCTAATAGCCAGTTTGGATTTCGACGGGGAAAATCAATCATGGATGCTATATGTAAAATTATATGTACTACACTGGCAATATTTTTAGACCATAAGCAATGCCTATGGCAGTGTTGATTTTAATAATCTAAGTAGCAATATGTCTAAATTGGGAAAATTGGGATTTCCATCTATGTTTATTGCAAAACTGGTCGGATTATTGAATAATAGGGACATTTATGTGCGCATTAATAATAATTTGTTAGGTTCTAGGAGCGACTGGTGGAAAGCAAGGTGGAATATTGAGTCCGCTCCTATATGCGGCATACATGGCCGATATTGTAAACTACATTCCTGAAGGAGTTGAAATAATTCAGAATGCCGACGACCTATGCATTTGTGCCACAAATAAGGATTTCAATATTTGTCAAAATAAATTAGACACCTCTATGAAAGAATTAAAAAAAAAAATGGTTTACCAAAAATGGGTTGAATATCTCTTCAGAAAAAACAGTGGATACCATATTGTTAGAATACCACGTATGTGCTTCCTTTTTCGTAAATAGGGAATCTCAAAACAGTTATTTCCGGTGATAACTCAATTTCGATCACAATACTTCCTCTTAGTAGTTGTAAAAGAAAAGATAAGAAAGTAAGCAGATTCAATTTGTTTATTAACTTAGATACTGTTAATATTGATGTCTGGTTTATTATCGTAATATTTCATTCAAATATGATGCAAGAATATGGATGTAGGAGCAGAGTAAACAGTAGGAAGCACTAAAAGTGGATGACGGTTGTAAAATCTATTTTTCAGCTGTGTGAGCGTCTTTTATAAGATTAGTGGATTAGTATTCATAAAAATAATATTTTGCGTCAAAGTCACGTCATTATTTCTTCTTACTAGGTTGTTAAACATCTATTTTAATGTTTCATAATAATGCATTATAAAATTATAATTTTTGTAATAAATTAATGTAAATGAGATATATAACTAAATGATGTATGAGTAAATGTCATAAAATTTGTCATTAGATTAATAGGAAAGAATGTACCGGAAATAAAAAAATATTCTAATCGATGTAGTTAAAGAATCAGGAAAAATAGGCTTAAACATAAATTGCGAGAAAACTAAAATGATGTATTTAATTTTGATAAAAATTAAATAATGAAGAAATGGAGAATAAATACTACTCGCCTCATCTGCTATTTAATATTACATGTATATCTTAGTGGACACTGTAGGCGCCCTCTGCGTAAAGCAACAAAACTATCAACTTTGTTGCAGTTAAAATTTAAATATAACTGACAGGACCCCTCCCCCAATCCTTCTAATGTTTTTTATTTTTTCAAAAAAATGATTCAAATAAATGTGATGTTTATATTTCTGAAGTTAGCATTCCAAGTGTAAAGGAAATCGTTTACGAGAAGATTCTAAAAAAAACAAAAATGAAAAAATCTATTCAGTGACGTCACACTTCCGGCTAAGTGATTTTCTTCAAATTTGGAATTCTATCAATGCTTCTACTGTGTATTAATATTGTGTAGGTGGTAAATACCCATAGATTAATCTGAAGTGACACTTTAGAGGAAAGCATAACGCTATTGATCCAACCAGATGCCTGAGAGAGTTCCGTGAAAGACAGAGCAGTCTCAATAATAGCCCTGTCCGGACCCCCGATAAGCATTTTGGACTGCCGACAAGCAACTGTGTCATCCATAAGGATGAATGCTGTGAAGCTGTCCATGACTGGAAACCTGACAGACATGTGCCAGATGACACGCCAACAGCAGGCTCGGGACCAATGAAAGGGAGAGAGACGCCTAATTTGGCAAACCTATCCATCTCCTCATTCCCATATGCCTGGTACCCATACTAGAAGCATATCCTTCAGAGAAGAAAGCACTTCCAGTCTTTTAGAACATACTGACACCAAACTGGAAGTGAAGATACATGAACTCAGCGCCTTCAGCGCAGCTTAAGTTTCATATAAAAGTGATAGTTATTTATGTATGAAGATAGTAAACGATGTTAAAAGAAAAGCCTTGAAGCAAATTTTCCAGAAAATCGTAGAACACTGAAAAAAAAATCCGTAAAGTAGTACATCAGGTGTGTGGATTCTGGATTTTGTCCGAAACTTTTGTGTCAGAAGCGATGGGTAAGTACCTAAATGGAATACCCAATTTGAGCTTCTTGCGGACTTGCTGAGTGTAAAAAAATAATTTACTCACGTGTAAAATACTGAATTTTTTCTGCATCTCATTAAATTGGTTCTTAACTGATATGAATTAAAAATATGGAACATTTCATATACTGAGAATGTATATACAAGTCAAATACTCTCTTACTTTATAACCTAATATCTTATTTACTTATTTAGTATAACCTCAAATCCGTGTTTACGTTGTGAAATTTGTTTTTGTTTACGCATATTGCCACTAGATGTCGGGCTAATTAGATTTGAATAGTATTACTTTTTCTGCTAACATTGTAACTTGGTATAAACCTATTAATATAAATAAATAAATAGTTGAATAATGTGAAGATTATTATACTAAATTTAGTGAAGAAAGTTCAACTTTCACATACAAGTGAGTTACAAACTACTTTCTCTCCGTATGCAAAAGTAGTTATTCAAACACTACTTAGCCCGACATCTAGCGGCTATTTGCTGTATCCCAAATACAGTGGATTTGAGGTTATACCAATTGGAACAGGTTTTAGAGAGAGGTAATATTTTACTTGCATTAAATTACATTCCCAGTATTTGCATCTTTTCATGTTTTTTTTGTATTTTATATACGTATAAATTAAGAAACCATTTAATACAATTACAGAAAAAAATCTGATATTTAACTCGTGAGCGGAGTTCTCACGTGAAAAGATTGATGACTGATTTTACTTCGCTCATTATTTTTTATATAATAATTGTCATATTATTACACAATTGCAGAAAGAATTTAATATTCAACACGTAAGTAAATGACTTTGGCATTCTCGTTTAGTTTGGAGTGTAAAAAAAAAACATTACTTATAATTAACTATAATTGAAACGGATTTCTTATCTTCGTAATAAAAAAAAAATATTGAAACAAAAATTATAAAAAGAATTTCTTTTCAATAAAGATGATTTTTTTCTGTAATATACTTTTGATTTTAATCTTTTAGTGACAGAGGCAAAAATTTTAATTTTTCTGCCACAAAATTGCTAAGCAAACCATTCAACATGTAAAACTGTATTCTATAAAAATAAATAAATCATATCTTCATATCAATTAGATTATTCTATTAAATAAAATATTAAAAGATAAGCACGCCAGTTTTATTTCTTTATGTACAAACAACATCAAAGCTAACTCAGCTTTACACAATAATAATAATATTAAGCTACGTATTCATTTCTTAAAATACATTTCTTAACTACACGCCTAATCTACTTTAGTATCTTATTCATTAGTTATAAACTGTTTATTTCTGCTTTTAAAAGGAAGTATTGCGACCATGTTTAAAACTTAAAATCTGGTGTGAAATGTTCAGACGACTTTTTTCTCTTATTGGAAATAATACAATAACAAAATTTAACCTTAGATATATTTACTTAGCACATTCGAAATTGAACATCATTAATTCCTCAGAATTCATTAAAATAAATTTTTCCAATAAACTGTTTCAAAGAAAAGTGATAGGCATTCTAATCTATTTAGATGGCATGTTGACAATGTTTAAAAAAAAATCGCTTGACTTGGGAACGCTTCACGTAACGAAAACTTAAAAAAAAGGTGGCACCCCTGGTCTTAATGTATAGCAAATGTAATGAATGAATTTTACATAGGTATCTTTCAAAGCAGGTATGACAGCTTTCAGAATGGTGAAGTTTGTGGAAAATTGGATAGAGAGCGTATACGAGAGAGGGGGAATAGACCAAAATGAAGATATTTATCAATGTAAAGATTACATCATCATTAATGTATACAATATTTATTCAAAATTAGACAGTAAGCTATAAATATATATTATACGGAAAGTTTGTCAATTAACATGGTGACAGGTGACAACTGTATTCTGATTGGAACAAGGAGAATCCAATAATGTTGGAACCACGTGTATATATATACATAAACTAATGCTTTAGTGCCAACCCTATAACAAAACTAGGAACGGAGCATATTAACTACGGGCCAGAAGGGAAGGGAATTATATTTTGGGCATAAGCAATATATACCACAGAATAATCCGCTCACGGATTGTTTCCTACAAATAAGGATTAAATTAAATGTCACAATTTGAGTTTGTATGTATGTATATATACACACACATTGTATAAATCCGATTTGGATTTCATAATTAACGAAGTTTTATTAGCTAATGCAAATCAACCAGTTTGCTAATAAAGTCAAACTGATGTATATACTGACCTTAAGAATACAATTATCCCCTGAACTACGAGTATGTAAATGTACTATCAATATATAGATCATTTATTTAAAAACTAGTTTAATTAAAAAAATAAATAAATGTGGTACGAAACAATTACAGGACTTTAGGACTTTATATTAGTTGATTAATTATTAATAGAATTATAGAGGTAACACTACTACCTACCCGGGGGCAATTAGTAAAATTAATTTCATTGTAATCTAGAAGAGAGCGCCAAAATTTGAAATTGTCGCCCCCCTCCCCAAAAACTCTTGTAAAGTCAAACTTTCTGGTTAACAGATTTTCTTCAAATTAGGAATACTAGCAATGTTTCTAATGTATATTACTATTATATTATAGTGGGTAGAGCCACACTGAAGCAGTGCCTTAGTGGAAAGCTTAAAGCTACTTTTGCCCTCAGAACAACCCCCGCCAAAAAAACAATTTTCCCGGAAAAATATTCCAAAAAAAAAAGTGATAAGTATTTATGTGTGTAGTTAAGTTATCAAGAGTTTAATGAAAATTGTTGGAGAAATGCATACACATGCTTTTTCCTGCCAATCGTACCTTACGGCCAAAGAAATACATCTCTAATGGTGGAGGCCAGTTCGAGCAAGATCTGTAATTAATGAGGAGTAAAATTTATAATATAATAGTACTTTTCTTCTTATTCAATAAAAAAAACCCTTATAATATCATTTTGTAATTTCTTATAGGAATCATGTTTTCTTTCATAACTTATAAAATATCGTTTAAAGAAAAAAAACCGTTCAAGTAAATTTTTCTTACAAAAAATGGAGGAATCTATTTCTTAAATAAAAACCACACCTCCCTATTTGAAAAAATGAAGTTGGTGCCTGTATCTCGCTTCTCGAAGCACCAAAACAAATTTGAAAATTAAATTTAGATTTCTAACAAAAAACTACGGGGACACGTATTTTTTAGTTTTTTTCTAGCTATCTTAGTTTCCGAGAAAAAGTCGTTATCCATATACCTTGGGACACCCTGTATATATATATATAAATAATTATTTTTTATTTTTCAAAGTTTTCGTGATTTTTCTCGAAAACTGCCCCAAGGATTTTCTTTAAACTTCTCTGTGAAGACACAGGCGTTGACGAGCAGTGATGGAAGATGATGTATTTGAAATGAAATAAAATAGGCAATAAAATACAACAAAAAAATGAAATAACCTTTTAGCATGATCATAAGCAATGATAATAGAATGAGAGAAAGATATTGAAAGTTTCATACCAGGGTTTTTCCTGCCTGTACAGGAGGTATCCGTCAAAAACCGAAATTTTTTTGGTAAAAATTCAAATCTAAAAACTTGCGACACGATCATAAATACTTCCTTCCTTTTATCTGTCAGTTAATTAAGTAATTAGTGGGTATTTAATACATAACATTAGGGAAGGAAATAAGTGGTTAGCGTACTGGACTTCCACGCGGAGGTCCCGGGTTCGAGTCCAGCTATGCTATCCTTAGATTTTTTCTTCCTAGGAGCCTCTACAACACAGTCCGGTGATGGACAGTGTTGTCTGTAGCAAGAGAACACTATTCGGAGGCCGGCAATGCATTGAGATAGCTCCGGGCGCCAATGAATCATAGTTGTTGATGCGCCTTAAATTAAAAAAAAAAAAAAAATCTGGTGTGAAACACTCACACAACTTTCTCTTACTCCAGTTCTCAAAATTATAATTGACAAATTTTATAGTTTGTGTACCAAATTTAACGAAATTCGTCGAAAACTGAAAAAACTGTTCATTAAAAGGGCACTTTCGGTTTACTAATTCTCTTAAAATTCGGAATTTTGGCCAACTATTTATTTCTAGTTAATTTTGTTTGGATGATAGAATTGTATAATCAACTATGCTAGCACTTTAGAGAAAATCATAACCCCACCCCTCCCCTAAAAGTGCCCTTAAATGAATTTTCCCAGAGAAATGTTTTAAATAAAAGTCTTAGCTCTTTTGAATGTGTGGTTGATGTTATAAGTTTAAAGAAAATCGTCGGATCCATTTTTGAGAAATTGAAAAAAGTAAAAAAATCCAACTAGTAAAGTGGTACTTTCGGTTGAGGAATTTTGACAGATAACGTACTGTCAGATCCCATGGTGATATCTAAACGGAATATCAAGTTTCAACTATCTACAGTTTTTCGTTTTTGAGCTATGCCGTTCACATACATACATACACACACACACACACACACACACACACACACACCAGACAGACCATGTTTGGATATTTCCGCTGAAAACTCGATATCGAAAAATTGACACGATTGCAATTAGTAAAAAAAAAAAAAAATTAATATTATTTGACTTTAATAGAATACTCACTGGATATTCATCATAGGAGACGCCCAATTGTTGATAATCGTTGTATTTGGGTGCAGGACTTGTGAGGACGCATGTTGCTGCCAGCAGCGTAGTAAAAAACAACGCTAAATACCACCAACTTAATCTGCTGAAAATAATATAAATAACATTAAAATTAAATGTTTTGATAAACTTAATAAACAATGAAGGACACCAATTTCATTAGTACAAAAAAAAAATATATAAAATAAATGTAATTGAGGTCAATTTTTATTCGATTTTATCATTAATTCACAGATATATATATTGTGATGAAGCGGGGGGCGGCACAACAGTTACTGGGGAAATATCACAGACTTTGCAGACTACATAACTATACACAAGAATAAATAAAGTATAAATAAATAAGAGGCACAAAATAAAGTTCTACTCAGAGTTGATTAAATAAACTGTAATAAAACTTTTTAATACAACACACTTGTAGTGGACAGAACACATGGGAGCCAGTAATACAATTAGCACAAATTATGATACAGTGAGATTCTATTTCATTCATATTTATTTTACTAACGTAACATAGAAATTTATGTTGAGTTAGATTCAATATGACTGAGTGATAATTATCTATTTTTTATAAAGCAATTAACGAACAGATAAACAAGGATTTTTAGAATATCAAATTTGAAGAAAATTGAAATTGGAAATGCAAGTTTACAGAATAGATTTCTCCATTTTTGGCAGTTTTTTCAAAAAAGACTTGAACGATTTTCTTTAAACTTGGAATGCCAACGTCACTAGTCTTGAGTGTTTCACATCAGATTTTGTTTTTTTTATAACTTTCCGTTGCAAGAGGAAGTGATGGAAATTTGCGATTACAGCAAATTTTCTAAATTGAGTTTTGACACTTACTGGTTGCGTATTATAATGGAGAGTTGCGTAAAAAAAGACCAGGATGGATAAGGTGAGAAATGTGGATAACATAAGGAAGGAAATTGGATTAAAGGAAACAATGGAAGAGACGATTAATAATGGAAAAGGAAAAAAAAATTGATATTGTATGGACATCTCAGAAGAATGCCAGAAGGAAGATGTCCAGAAATGGTGAGAGCATGGATCTCTCAGATAAACAGGAAAAGATGTAGGTCAGTAAGGAAATGGAAGCGACAAATTGAGGAGCTGTTGGCGGAAAGAGGGCTGAAGGATGGTGACTGGCTGGATAGGGAGTTTGGGAGGGGGGAAGCAATGACCTGACGGTAACCCAAATATTAGGAAAATCAGGAAAAGTAAAGTAAGAGTTTTGACAGGAAATACATGTTTTGAGGTCCCCTGGGTAGAACAGAATTTTGTAATCACATCATCAATGTGTATAATGGAGTTGATGAGGAGAGAAATTAGGATTGATTAATTAGACGAGATATGAAGACACTGTTATAATATGGCTATAAGCTTACACAAACTGCACTGGACTAGTAATGATTTTATAGAATAAAGGGTTAGAGTAGAGTTATGACACGAAGTGATGTATATGGTTGAATCCGATAGATAGATGTCTAGATCTCTTACTGGCTTATATACAGGTTCTCCACACTCTAGCCTGCTTAAGTGAGAGAGTACGAGAGAGAGTCTGTTTTCTCTCGGTCAGGCTTGTTTCTCTCCCTTGCCGTTACAATGTGTCTTTGAACCAAGTATGCAAAAACGAAAAATTGCAATAAGATGGGTTCTTCAATCATGTAAGCAATGTATCACCAATGCATGTGCCACAAAAGTTTCAGTCAATCGGAATTCATCAACTGGAAATACGATCCTACTGAATGGTTTTTCAGTTCTTCTCTAAATTTGGAAACAAGGGCTTACAAAGAAACGAAGAGGCCGACAGACTCCCGCAGATGGGAGCCGCACGGCCTGCCATTGAACCTGAGCTTTTCTGCGGTATTTTGTAAAAAAAAAAAAAAAAAAAAAAACCGACTTCAGGCTCTAAGAAATGGCCTAGACGAAAATATAAACTTTATTAGGAAAATACTACCAAGATTCTTCTTATAGGGCTCTTCATGAAAATTGGCACAACTTATCTCCTTAAAACTCATCCTTAAACATATCCTACCAATCCTTGAAGTTTCCAATGTTATACCAGACCATCAGTTTGGATTTAGACGCCATCATTCTACCATACAACAAACTCACCGCGTTGTAGACACCATTGCATCCTCCCTTGAGAAGAAGGAGTGCTGTTCGGGGGCTTTCCTTGATGTGAAGCAGGCCTTCGATCGAGTATGGCACCCCGGGCTGCTCTGGAAACTTAAGGGCATCCTTCCAGCCACTTATTATCTTATCCTAAAGTCTTACTTATCCGATAGGTATTTTCAAGTACAAATCGAATCATCTTTCTCTCCTTTCAATCATACCGAAGCTGGAGTGCATTCTAGGTCCTAACCTTTACTCAGTATTCACTGCAGACATCCCAACACATCCTGATACCATCCTTCTCACTTATGCAGATGATACTGCTTTCCTGTCTTCCAATAATGATCCCGTAACAGCCCATAGAAATCTACAAACCCACCTCCCTAGAAAATTGGTCCAAAAAATGGGTGATTAAACTTAATGAAAGTAAGTCCCAAAACACTACCTTCACTCTACGTCCATTACTCTTCCCCCAGTCTACTACAACTTAATTCCCTTACCAATGGTCAACGTTCCTCGCTATCTTGTGCTTTACTTAGACCGAAGACTTACATGGAATCCTCATACACGACTTAAAAGAACAGAACTAAATAGACGCTTTTGACAACTTAAAACACTACTGGACAACAGATCTAAACTCTCCCTAGACAACAAAAGTCTATACATCTATTTTAAAGCCTGTCTGGGCATACGGAATAGAATTATGGGGTTCAACCAAACGCTCAAATCTCCAAAGACTTCAACCCCTACAATCCAGAATCCTCCGTAATATTGTAAACGCTCCTTTTTACGTCTCCAACGGAACCATACATACTGCTCTTAATTTACCGTTCATTGCTCAAGCCGCCCAAACCCGTTACAGGAAATTCCATATTAACCTACAGACTCACACAAACCCTTTAATTCAACACCTGTCTTCCCGAACACTTCCTAATAAACCTCCTAGACGTCTTAAAAGACAATGGCCTCGTGATCCCCTCTCAAGTGAAGAGAGTCAATAGTGATTTTGTATAGTTTTGGAGTGTTACCATTGGGTAGCTTCTCCACTCATTTTGTATGTATGTTCTTTGTATGATTGTTACTTATAGCGCTATCGCGCTGATTGTAGCATAAATAAAGATTAAAAAAAACAAAAAACTTATCTCCTTGCCAAAACGAAAGTAGAGTTAAAGATAAATCACTACCCTGATCACAGAGTATTGCCTGTTAAGGAAACATTCTGGGTCCCACTGCGGACACAATTTGTATACTCTGTAATGTGCCAGAAGGATGAAACACCGAAGATATCGTCATTCGCCTAAGCCTGGCATTTTTTAATGAGACAGTGCTGATGTGACCCATAATAGGCTACTCAACGGTTGTGATTAAGTGCAGTACCCTGTGCCCTAGTTTAGATTAGGATAGTTCCAAGTTAAAGACGCAAGTCACAGATCTCTCTAGACTCCCAAACATAATTTTGTCTAGAAAAATAAAATGTCAGGATTATAATAATGAGATTATAAAAATCCTTGGAAGCTAAGAAACCTTTCGAATAAGTAGGTTACCCGATTTTCTTCATAATTGGAATACTAGAAATGCATTTATTGGACTTTACATGCCGTTAGTAAACCGTACATTGTCTAGAAAATGGTATTTTAGATAACTGCCTAAAGTTGCAGCTTCTCCAGAGCCACCCCCTCCAACAATTTTCCTGGAGAAATGTTTCAAATAAAAGTGATAAGCCTATAAATATTAGTAAACAAAATGTAAAGAATATCTTGTGAGCCGTTTTCTCTGTATAAAAAAATTGCGTAAAACTAAGAATAAAAAGTAAGGCTTTTGTTTCGAGTGGCGTTAAATTTCTGGTTAACGAAGTTTTTAATGAAATCATAATGTCTGAGATTTCATTGTGGTAAGAAAAAAGTAACAAATAAAAAATAGAATTATCATAAACAGAAAACAGTTTTCTGGATTACTTATTTTTCTACTGAAACACTGGACAATCACTGCATTAAATGGATTATTATATGTGACGCTAAGTTAGTTTATACAGCTGAGAAAGTGCCGGTGTTGTATCGATAATATTATAACTCCTTGGAGTAGTGTAAAGTGAGTCATAAGCAAAATGATATAGAATATTACTTGCAAAGTAGCGGTTAGCTTTGATCTATTCAATAAAATCATCATATATCTGAGATGATGCAGTCAAGGCCAAAACACCATTGTTGATAATTATAGGCCGGCGTAGAATGTAAATATTAGAAAATGCTGAGAATGAAATATAAAGTAAAAATATAATCAATCAGTGATACGATAAACAGAAATAATATCACTCTTTCTATGATAGTAAACTAAATAGATAAAAAAATAGAACAGATAAAATATAAATTGATATTTTATACTTTATTTATTTTAGTATTCTTACTTTAAAGGACAACTTCCAATGGATCAAAATTAATTTATATTTTTCATTATCAATACAAAATATTCATTAAAAGGAGAAATTATTGAATAAAAAAAAATAGTGTTTGTATGTAACAACTAATTATAAAAGTTTTGACCTAAAAATTCAAAGCCGTCTCCAAGGCATTTACAAATGAAGCAACCGCGAAGAGTTCCGCATTATGTGGCTAATAAACAACAAAAGGCTGAAAAAAAAAACGGAAATAGGAATAACAGTAATATAATAAATTACAGTACAAAGTTTAGAGAAGGGAATAGCTAAGTGGTTAGCGTACTGGACTCCCACGCGGCGGACCCTGGTTCGAAACCAGCTGTGTTACCCTTAGATTTTTTTTTCCTAGGAGCCTCTACAGTTCACTGTCCGGTGATGGACAGTGTTGTCTGTAACGAGAGAACACTGTCCCGAGGCCAGCAATGCACTGAGAAAGCTCTGGACGCCAATAACCATAGATGCTGACGCGCCTTAAATAAAAAAAAAATAAATAAATAAAGATGTTAATTGGTAGTTACTAGAATCGTTAATTCAGTGAAAGCTATTTATTTTTCTTTATTAACTTCAAAGATATGGACTATTAAACTCAAAGAAATTCAATGTCATCTTTTTAGCATTACAGATTATTCCAGAGAAAAAAACAAAATCTTAAATTTCAACAACTCCGACTACCGCTCCAATAATGTTTTTTTTTCGGTCCATTAGAGTTAGAGATAATATTACATAATTGTGAATAATTCACTGAACTTCATAAATATTGAAATGTTAGAAACGAAGATAAATGTTTTGAACGTACTGAGCCTCTGAGCAAGGGTGGAGTCAAGGAATACCAGGTAAGGACCGTTGCCTCCTTAAAATGGGGAAATAATAAAAAGATTTAACTTAGATATGGCAAAGTATTAGAATGCAAAATGAATTTACTTAAAACAACAAGATGTTCTAGCGCGGTGATCCGGGTTCGAGTACAGCAATGCTCCCCTTAGATTTTCTTTTCTCTACGAAGATCTACAACTTATGTCCAGTGATGGAAAATTTTGTATATATCGAGAAAACTGTCTGAAGGCCGGCAATGAGAAGGCTCCGAGCGCCCATGACCAAAAGATGAAGAAGAAGGGTTTGAAGAAGACGTTTTTCTAATATTTCTCCCGATAATGGCGATAGGAACTTCGAAGATGATAAGGTTTGATATCATTTTAATTATGGAGAATTTCCACTGGATAGGGAAGTACGTTGTACGGAGAACTGAGTTGAAAAATAGAAGATGTACTATTGCTTTTTTGGAAAATATTTTATATAGAAGTGATAGGTATTTATGTCTGTAGATAAGGAAGGTCGAAAGGAATTGACGCTACTCTCCACGCACAATAAGGTTCAGCTGAGATGGCTGCCTGGACGTGTAGGGATTTAGGGTAATGAGACAGCTGATCAACTGGCCAGGAACGGGGCGAATTCTCTGTTTTGTGGTCCAGAGCCGGTCCTGGGATATAACTAGTGAAGGAGTCGGTGCAGCTATTGGAGATTGGCTCCGAAGCAAACATGAGACGCTCTGGAGAGTGAGCCCAGGGACAATGCACAGTAAAAGGATGATGCCAAAACTGAGCAAAGGGAGAACCAAACTAGTCCTTTGGTCTGAATAGGAACCAGATTTCTCTGGTTACGAGGCTATTTACGGGCTATGGTAGGCTCAGAATGCATCTGTACAAGAATGGGGCTTATTTATATATAATATCTTACGATCATTCAACTCGTATTTTATCATTTCTTGTCAGTAACTATTTCACAGCAGCCCACGGCTGACGCAGTGTTATTTCGCGCTGTTATAAATAAATAAATATAAAATTAAGATAGTATATATATATTAAGACAAGAGTATATTAAGTAGTAAGATAGTATATGTATTATGTAAATATAATATTAATTATTAAGTAAATCTCCCTCAAACAACGTAGTTTGAGATATAGACCCCCACGTGTTGGATGTTTCCATTATTAAAGAAAAATGTGCCCCTTTAAAGACCCATACATGTGTTTTTTCCCACTCAGGTACCATTCCCCTTCCCCTTCTTGACCTAGTAGGTCCATAACAAAACATTTCAAGACCAGTCACTGTATAAACTCAATTTGCTCTATGCAAATCTATGTTATCATCTTGTTTGACAAACGCATCCTGATGATGGGCGAACGCCAGACCGAAACCGATCGATGACCACAAATCAGAAAAAGAAGCAGGCTATCATGGAAAATATCTCTGATGGGTTTTAATAAGGTCGGAACCCTTGTGCAGACTGTGTCAGGAGGAGGAGGAGGAAGCGGCCTACCACCTGTGTTTTGATTGCATAGCAATAACAAAATTGCGACATGAAACCTTGTGGTACATTGCGACCCGGGGAGATAGTAACGCAAAAAGATCTATTGGTGAAAGCCCTCAAACTTCTTAGGAGGGGAGGGGGTTCACCTACTAGAAATTCGAAGATGAGACAATAAGCTGCGGACTATGATAGCTGCGGTGCTAGGGATCCCCGAAATCCGATCTTTTTTTTTTTTCTTTTTTTTTTCATTTTTATTGATTTTTACAACTGCACAATTTGCGTGCAATAAGTAAAACAGATAATATGCGAATTATGTGTGCATTGGCTGAAGGCCGCGGCAGCCGTAACAACCATTAAGAATGGAGTCTCACAACTTTCCTAAGACAGCCGATTGTGTAAGTAGATGATCACGAGGCCATCGACGCTTCAGTCGCCGTAATGGGTTAGAGGGAAGAGTTGTGGTTGAGAGTGCTTGGATAAGTGGATTTGAATGAGAGGATAGTTGGGAATGGAACTTTAGATATCGGGACTTGGCTATTGCAGAAACGAAGGGAATTTTTAGGTCGTTATGGATGGTGTGATTGGAAACGTAGAAGGGAGCATTGACTATAGTGCGAAGGATTTTAGACTGTAGGGACTGAATGCGGTAAAGGTTTGAATGTCTGGCTGTTCCATATAGTTCGATTCCGTAAGTCCAAATAGGGGCTAATAGAGAGTAATATAGTTGTCGTTTGTTATGTAATGTAAGTTTCGAACGTATGTCTAGATCTAAATCGAAAATCTAAATCTAATCTATGTCTGTAGATAGTATAAGAAGTTTAAAGAAAGTTTTCGATAAATTCGCGAAGAACTGAGATAAAAAACACACACTTCCGGATGTTAGATTCTGCTCTGAAATCTTTGTTTCAGATACGTATGGTAGTTTCTAAACCGGAATACCAAGTTTGAGTTTTCTCCACGAGGAGTAACTGAAAGTAAACAAAAAATAAGATGACAGACACTAAAGTAGTCGGGTGTAATTTAAAAGAAGAGTTAGCCAAAGTCTCAAGGAATGGAGGCGAGATGTTGCAGCAGGAAAGTGAATTAGGTTTTTCATAAAACTTTAAGAATTACTTTTTATGACACACTTAAGAAGCAATATTGCCTTTAATTTATATATATAAACACCGGCGGGGTGGGGTGGATGTGCAAGTAAACTGCATGCTCACTAAATAAGAACATAGTACTGTCGGGACCGCCAGGACAAACTTTATCAAATAATCACCCGTTATTAATATTATTAAAAGATAAATTCATTTATTATATGCATAATTAATTATCTATCTTTTATTCTATCATTAACGATATTGATAACAATCTTAATTTTCTTGAATAACTTGTTTTTTCCAAGATGGAGAATATTTATGTGAAGAAAATTTATGTATAAATCTAAAACCATAACAGATACATAATATAAACACTGGGTGACATATCTATAAATATGTATTATATTTCAGGATTATATTGGCACCATGTGGTACTATCACAATCCTCAATATTAACTGTATCTATTAATCTTATTTATATGTTTTATTTATTTATTTTTATTTTTAGTAAAGAAATATAAATATTTGTGGTGTGCAACATTTTTTGCAAAGATATTTCTTTATTTATTGTTGTCTATTAAAAGAAAAAAAACTAAAATAAAAATTTTTAGTGTGAAACACTCGCACGACTTTCAGTACCCATCGCCCACCCTTCGGGGTGTATTCAGCCTCTGGCTCTCCAGGTTGGGGATTTCCTTCACCCCGACCAATCCTATCCTGTTCCTTTCCCCTTGCAGGGTTGCCTGTAAGTATCCTGGTTACTGAACTCCTGTACTTGGGGCAATGGACAGAAATCAGAAGATAGCACGGATCCATCGGGCGTGCGATCAGTCACGCTAAGCTCGTTGCAGAGTATGAATTACTGAACTATGGGCGCAAATTATGTTCCTAGCCAATTACTTGCAATTGAGATTGGATTCGTAGTGGTCGTGTTTTAAACAATAACTCCAATGAGCGCAGTTATGTGTTGAGCGGGAGGAGACCCTCGATATAAATTAAACCCCGTTGCCAGCCCGTAGCTGGAAGCGCATTTGCTGGGTTTGCGCGGTTTACCAGAGCCTGCTAGGGTGTGTTCCCTAGCTTCTGGCGGTGGGTTATGATTACTTAGTGGGAATCACTTCACCCACTGGTTAAGCGAATCTCAACCAGCCCTTCAATGGGTCAAGCGGGGAATGCCCATTAAAATAACCTCTCCATTATGGTTGCTTGAAACGAGGAGACTGGTATACCCCAAGAAAGCAGGTACGGTCCTTAAACTCCCCGAGTACCATGAAGAAAGGTTTAAAACGGGGAAAAAAGTCAGGTTCCCCGTCCCTAGTGGTAATTAAATGAAACAACATGTTTGACGTTCCGGCGATTTTCCGGTTTGTGTCATGTTATGCGGACCACACACAGGCAGCCAGACTGTCAGACAGATAGATAGCCAGACACCCACACACAGGCAGCCAGACTGCCAGACAGATAGATAGCTAGACACCCACACACAGGCAGCCAGACTGTAAGGGTGTTGTGAGGAGATGTTGGTTGTTGATGATAAAAGATAAACACCTTAAGATTTGGTTTAAGATATATAATTGACATATTTGTATATGAATGACTGCCAAGGACTTTACACTAACTGAACTGAACTGAACTGACAGACTGACGTGGCTAAGAAGATATGAACGGAGCGATGTTAAACTGATGTGTAAATCAACAGAATTCTATCTGAATAATGTCCCATTGCATATCTCTCATATATATATATATATATACTGGCCGAGCCTCTCCTCTCTTTGCGAGAGGGGCTGTTTCTCTCCGCTAGTGGATGAGTGGTGGGGGTTCACTACCCCTACACAGACTGCCAGACACCCACACACAGGCAGCCAGACTGCCAGACAGATAGATAGCCAGACACCCCACACAGGCAGCCAGACTGCCAGACAGATAGATAGCCAGACACACACACACACACACACACACACACACACATACACAAAGAAAGTGCATTATACCATGGAATGTTTTCCTAGTATAATTAGCGGAAGAACAAGCGCCCGCTTGTTAGGACTAGGCTTCCTCATAACCCGGCCTATAAATGTCATGGAAAAAATAGAGACAATTTGCATAGATTTAAGATAATGACTGACCCGTCATGTCTATGGGACCATCAAAGACCTCAACCTTGGCTTTCATATCATCCTTCAGCCCCAAAGAATGGAATTAGTGTGCGATTTTTTTTTTTTGGTGGGGATATCGTGGCGTTACAGATTTTAGTTTGTTGATACAAAAGCCATGTAATGGGATCCGAATCATTAAAGATTCACAGGATCCGAAGTGCGAAGAAGCAGACATTAAATGAATAAAACGTTAGTTACTCCCCACCTAGGCCAGACTAGGGTGGGAGAGTTCGATTCATAATAAATAGAGCGACAGCAAAACAGTTCAGTACACTTATACGACAGTTTTACAACAGTACATTCCAGTCAGCAACCTATCTACTTAATTTTAATAACTAAGCCAATCTGTCCCCTATTATTCTTTCGCTAGCTAATTCTATTTAACTGTAATGTCCTTGCAGTTTGTGTGTTTTGGTTTATTTCTAATTTCATTCCCTCTAATTCTCTCTCCTCTTCAATCATCCATCATGAGCCATACATTTTTAAAAAATATTTGATTTAAAACTTTTATAATTAATTTAAATATTCACAACCCTATCCTACCCTATGGCGCAACAGCCCATGAAGGGCCCAGGCTTGCCAGACGGCGATTTGAATAGGGGGGCGTTTGGTAAACACGCCGCAGTTCCCACGCTGTTTAGTTCCGGTCTTCGCTACCTAGGGCGCTACTAACTGTAGCTTCCCACTTTCCATCAAGATGCTGGGCCAACACCGACTTTCACAACAACCACTGTTGATTCAACAGTTTGGTTTAATTTTATTTAATTTTAATATTGTGCCAATTATTTTATTTTCCTCCTAAATAAAAATCTAAATATGAAACTAAAAAAATGTTTTCAAATAAGTATTAGATATACGACACACACACCAATTTCTAAAAACAACTTTTTTGGACTCAGGGAACCTCAAAACGTATATTTTTTATATTTATATTTATTTGTTTTTATTTATTTTAAAGATCATTTATAACATTGGTTTCGAGCGTTCGCCCATCAACAGGATGCTTTTTGTCAAACAGTGTAATAAACATAGATTTGTGCAGAGCAAATTTAGTTTGTATCAAACTCAATGTCAAGCTGGCTATCGCGGAAGACGATAGCGAGAAATAACTTCATATTTAGAAATTTCTTAAATAATAATGGCAGGCTATCATTGAAAACAGTATGAAGTGCTATCGTCTTCAATTGAGTGTATCAACTAAATTTGCTCTGTGCAAGTCTATGTTATCACACTGTTTGACAAAAAGCATCCTGATATGATGGGTGAAACGACGGATGACTACAAAAAGAAGCAGACTAACACGGGAAAATATCTCTGATGCTTTCCAGCTGTAAAGAATCAACCACAACAAGTACTAAGGAGGATATATCTTCTTCCTTTACACCTGCTAACTACCCAGGCTTCTAAATTTTCTCTAGATGCGATAATATTGCAGCCTATTAGGAGATGTATTTGAATCTTTTCCAGCTTCTCACAATATCTGCAGATGCTATCGCCTTCTAGGCCCAACTTCTTCAGGTATTCTCCCTATTTTTACTCATACACGCTTCAGGTCTTTTCTGGTTATAACCGCTTTGAACCAACTTTGCCTAACAAAACCGTGAAAATCGCATTAAGATACAGTCTCGTGTGATATTGCACAATATTTTCCCACATTTTCTTGGGTCTCTCTGTGTAACACCAGAACTGAATACCCATTTGGATAGGCAAGTCCATTATTATTGAAGAAATTTCTAAATATGAAGATATATCTCGTAAAAATATAAAAATATGAATTTTAATTTTGAATGAAAATAAAATATACACCTTTTTATGTAGAGGTAAAATAAAAAAAGAAGCGAGAATCAAGACTTCTTCAAGCAATTTATTACGTATCCTTTTTTTTTTTTTTTTCTTTTTTCATGACTTCTTCCTTGACACAATTTGGTTAAATAAGGGCATGATCAGGATGCCGAGGATGCTGAAGTAGGTCGCCGTATAGTCACTCTTCTTCCTTCAACACTCATCTCCACCAACTTCATCTTATAATCCTCTCTTCTTTCAAAATCCCCTACTCTTTTCCACCTTCTTTTTTTTTTGTCTCCTCCTACTTGCTTCTATTTAGTAATATGATATCATCTTTTATTAGTTTGAGTAGATTCGTCATCTCGTTCACCATTTTCCTCTGCATCTTCTTCTATAATAACAGGAGCTTTCATCGGCGAAGGATGAGATGACGGGAATTCACTTCTACATCACTTTCTCCATCTCTTTATTCCTCGTTTGTTTTCTTTTTTTCTCTCTTCTCACAGAATAGATTGAAGTACAGCATTAAAAGCATATATACTATTATTTAAATATCCTATAACTGTTCTTATGAAATGTACAGGATGACAATGTTAACACGCACGCATCCACTTGTCTTGGAAAGTACGTCAGATAGAGATAGAAAAAATCCAAATGATATAAACTACTTCATTTTTTTCAAGGAAATATGATCAATTATTTTGTTTTAAGCTGTAGAAATAAAAGATTTCGAAACCAAATCTCTTATTTCAAATTGAACCACATATTTAAAATAACTACATAAAATTACATGAAAAAGTGTTACTAAAAGAGAAAAATCTGTCAGATTTTCGCTGAGCTATTCCAATTTTGAATGTAGTGAAATTCTCTACTTTCTACTTGAGTGGAAGATTCTTTTCGACCGTTCTTAAATGATGGATAAGGATAGTGAGATTCGATTTTTTTTAAAATTTTTGCCAACGTTTCGACAAATATATTGTCTTCCCAAACTACCCTCCCAGTATGTGGTTAAATATTTACACTGATGGCTAAGCTGACAGAAGAATCGCGGAAGCAGGTTTCCTGAGAGAAGAATTGTTTAGAGGAAAACGGATCTTTGAAAATTTCATAACAGAAATCGAAGCTACGTAACATTCAGTATTGGAGCTTACCACAATCCAAAGAAGTAAGAAGCGAGTGGACCACCTTATTGGCTCTCAGGCTGCATTCTCAGCCTTGTAACATGCAACCCCCTGAACGAAGGGTCATAAAACTTCCGTTTTGCATTTACGTACAGTTCTAATCCTTATATCCATAGTGGTATCAGTAAATGTATGAATAGAAGTCTTTTTAAGTAGAGATAATTTAGAGCGAATACCTAGCAGTCTCTAGAGAAATCGAAACCGATTTGAAATCGTTATCTTATCTAGTTATATATTCCACAATAATGCGCACATGGTCAACAGATGGGATGGGTGTTTCATTTAGGTCGACAGGAGTTTTGAGATTTAAGTTGAAAGTTATGTGTGGGCATTTATCTACATTTACTTTGATTTTTCTACTTAAATAAACCGTGAGCCAGGTAAGCAACACGTGACAGGATTGCCCTATCATCGACGAATGTTTTTACTGAGAATTGATGAAGGGTTCATAGAATTGGAAGAATCTGAGAGAGATAAGATAAGAACTACCTTAAACTCTAAAATTGTCGAACTTTTTATACGATCTCGTGGTTGGTTGTGGAGTGGTAGGTAGAAGCGCTATGCTTGAAGGTTGTAGCTTATACAGTTCCGTTTCATACAAGTGGGCGTGACAGAGGGGTTAATGCGCATTGATATGTGCTAAAAAATTTCAGCAACGCTGCGCTGAAGCGGCTGGCACCAGCAACATGTAGTTGTCAAAAAGCTTGCTGTAGAGAATTTCTTTGACAGAAGAGCTTGTTTATTCCACTACGCAAGCCATTAATCGTTCTTGGTCCTTGTAGTTTTGATGAAATATTATGGTTGGGGCTGTGCAACTTCTGAGAAAACACCCTGTGACAAATCATAATCATCTTCTTTTAGCAGGTTATCACTATACTCTGCAGCCTCTTAATTCTGAAGCCTTCTAAGCCTTCTTTTCGGGAAAGGACCAACATAAAACTATATTTGTTTTGCTATTTGAATTTAGACTTTCCTCTATTATTAAAATTAATAAAATGTAGCAATATCTGAAAGTTTTAAACAAATACATAACCTTATAACTTGCTTGACCACACCAAATTCACTTTTAACATTCATTTCATGGAAACTCTCCGCTCATAACAGTTTCTAATAAAACAAAATCAATGATAATAATAAAAAAAAAAATTAAAAAACTTCTCGTGTGCGTAGCTAGTGCTATCATATTTACAAAACATATAAAACCCTAATAATACACGTTCCCCTCGCTTTCGTTCACAAATTTTACTATAAGGCTGAGTGTAATAGTGTACGTGATATTAAACTATTAATAGATTTAACGAATCAGATTTTATATTTTATTTTCATAGTTAACAGTAATATAGATTTATCTGTATGTTTTTTTAATTCATGATTCATTTATGATTCAAAATGTATTCATTTTCTTCTTTTTTTTTTCTTTTTTTTTTTTTAGATTCATATCTAATTCAATTTTTTTGTTTTATTAGAAATATAATATTTCATGATTTCATTTATAAACATTTTAGATTTATTTATCTTGTGAGTTCCTTTTTTTTTGTAAATTTCTGTAAAACAAATTCGATTATAGCAATAACAGGAATAGAAGATTTTAACTTATTTTAACTAATTTTTTAATTTATTCAATAAATTGCTGCTTTAAAAAGGAATGATTATTGGTATTTCCATAACAGAAGTATTTGTATGATCGTGTCCAATTTTCAAAATTGATTTCCCCCCCTCCGGAAATACATGTTTTGAGATCCCCTTGTTTATAAAAAAAGATGTTTGTTAGAGAATGTTCTCTTGTGTATTTGTGTGTAAACAGAATCCCTGCAAACTGAAAGCAAGCATTCGTTCGCAGACAGGTAGGTTCATTTCTTAAGTTTCTCCTACGTTTCTCTGCTTGAAAATTTCCCTCTAGCACGTCGGCAAATGATGGATATACTTTCAGCAACATGGATTTCTAGCTCATCCTATAAGGATAGTAAGACCTAATTGCGTTCCCGGGCTGAAATGGATTGGCACGCATAGTCCTATTCAGTGGCCCTCCCGCTCCCTAGACCTGACGCCTATTTTGATTACTTCCATCGCAGATACATAAAAAATAAGTTTATGGCAACTTAATCTCTGTTATCTCTGTAGGAGAACTTAAAGGAAGAATTTCTGTAGCCTGAAAAGAAATCCGTCCTGATTTTGTAACGACTGCAGTCAGTGAAATCAGGGCAGACAAAAAGGGCGTATTTCGTGCTTATTTAATGATGGTGCTAAGCCATGTTGAACAGTTAATATGAATATGATTTTTGCCTTCTTATTTGACTATAAACTCAAAAACAATGTGGAATAATAGCAAGTAGAAAGATGGATAAGTATAGTGAGTTTCGGTCTTTTTTTTTTTTAAATAAAAAAAAACTTAAATTTTTGCCGGTCGTTTCGACAAATATATTGTCTTTATCAAGGCATAAAAATAAGAAATGTTAAAAAAAAAAAAAAAATTCAAAACATGACAACTTTAACTTATATTTTAGGAAAAATAAATAGGTGGGAACACGTCAACACCACAGAGAATAGTGAACATGCGAATATATGTTAACTATATTCTCTGTGGATATGATGATATTTCATTTGTTCACTATTCTCTGTGGTGTTGACTATTCCCTTCTATTTATTTTTCCTAAAATTGTCATGTCATGTTTTGATAAGTTTTCTTTTTAACATTTCTTATTTTGTAGGCCTTGATAAAGACAATATATTTGTCGAAACGTTGGCCAAAATTTAAGTTTTTTTTTTTATTTTTAAAAAAAAAAGACCGAAACTCACTATATTTATCCATCTTTCTACTTGCTATTATTCCACATTGTTTTTGAGTTTATAGTCAAATAAGAAGGCAAAAATCATATTCATATTAATTGTTCAACATGGCTTAGCACTATCATTAAATAAGCACGAAATGCGCCCTTTTTGTCTGCCCTGATTTCACTGGCTGCAGTTGTTACAAAATCAAGATGGATTTCTTTGCAGGCTGTAGAAATTCTTCCTTTAAGTTCTTCTACAGAGATAACAGAGATTAAGTTGCCATAAACTTATTTTTTATGTATCTCCGGTGGAAGTAATCAAAATAGGCGTCAGGTCTAGGGAGTGGGAGGGCCACTGAATAGGACTACGCGTGCCAATCCATTTCAGCCTGGTAACGCAATTACGCCTTACTATCCTTATAGGATGAGCTAGAAATCCATGTTGCTGAAAGTACATCCATCATTTGCCAACGTGCTAGAGGGAAATTTTCAAGCAGATATAGGAGAAACTTAAGAAATGAACCTACCTGTCTGCGAACTAATGCTTGCTTTCAGTTTGCAGGGATTCTGTTTACACACAAATATACAAGAGAACATTCTCTAACAAACATTTTTTTTATAAACAAGAGGTCTCAAAACATGTATTTCCGGAGGGGGGGAAATCAATTTTGAAAATTGGACACGATCATACAAATACTTCTGTTATGGAAATACCAATAATCATTCCTTTTTAAAGCAGCAATTTATTGAATAAATTAAAAAATTAGTTAAAATAAGATGGAATTAGTTGAAATCTTCTATTCCTGTTATTGCTATAATCGAATTTGTTTTACAGAAATTTACAAAAAAAAGGAACTCACAAGATAAATAAATCTAAAATGTTTATAAATGAAATCATGAAATAATTATATTTCTAATAAAACAAAAAAATTGAATTAGATATGAATCTAAAAAAAAAAAAAGAAAAAAAAAAAGAAGAAAATGAGTACTTTTTGAATCATAAATGAATCATGAATTAAAAAAACATACAGATAAATCTATATTACTTACTGTTAACTATGAAAATAAAATATAAAATCTGATTCGTTAAATCTATTAATAGTTTAATATCACGCACACTATTACACTCAGCCTTATAGTAAAATTTGTGAACGAAAGCGAGGGGAACGTGTATTTAGGGTTTTATATGTTTTGTAAATATGATAGCACTAGCTACGCACACGAGAAGTTTTTTTAATTTTTTTTTTTATTATTATCATTGATTTTGTTTTATTAGAAACTGTTATGAGCGGAGAGTTTCCATGAAATGAATGTTAAAAGTGAATTTGGTGTGGTCAGGCAAGTTATAAGGTTATGTATTTGTTTAAAACTTTTCAGCTATTGCTACATTTTATTAATAATAGAGGAAAGTCTAAATTCAAATAGCAAATGAAATGAAAAGACAAATATTGTTTTATGTTGGTCCTTTTCCGAAAAGAAGGCTTAGAAGGCTTCAGAATTAAGAGGCTGCAGATATAGTGATAACCTGCTAAAAGAAGATGGTTATGATTTGTCACAGGGTGTTTTCTCAGAAGTTGCACAGCCCCAACCATAATATTTCATCAAAACTACAAGGACCAAGAACGATTAATGGCTTGCGTAGTGGAATAAACAAGCTCTTCTGTCAAAGAAATTCTCTACAGCAAGCTTTTTGACAACTACATGTTGCTGGTGCCAGCCGCTTCAGCGCTGCGTTGCTGAAATTTTATAGCACATATCAATGCGCATTAACCCCTCTGTCACACCCACTTGTATGAAACGGAACTGTATAAGCTACAACCTTCAAGCATAGCGCTTCTACCTAGCACTCCACGACCAACCACGAGATCGTATAAAAAGTTCGACAATTTTAGAGTTTAAGGTAGTTCTTATCTTATCTCTCTCAGATTCTCCCAACTCTATGAACTCTTCACTAATTCTCAGTAAAAACATTCGTCGATGATAGGGCAATCCTGTCACGTGTTGCTTACCTGGCTCACGGTTTATTTAAGTAGAAAAATCAAAGTAAATGTAGATAAATGCCCAGACATAACTTTCAGCTTAAATCTCAAAACTCCTATCGACCTAAATGAAACACCCATCCCATCTGTTGACCATGTGTATTATTGTGGAATATATAACTAGATAAGATAACGATTTCAAATCGGTTTCGATTTCTCTAGAGACTGCTAGGTATTCGCTCTAAATTATCTCTACTTAAAAAGACTTCTATTCATATATTTACTGATACCACTATGGATATAAGGATTAGAACTGTACGTAAATGCAAAACGGAAGTTTTATGACCCTTCGTTCAGGGGGTTGCATGTTACAAGGCTGAGAATGCAGCCTGAGAGCCAATAAGGTGGTCCACTCGCTTCTTACTTCTTTGGATTGTGGTAAGCTCCAATACTGAATGTTACGTAGCTTCGATTTCTGTGATGAAATTTTCAAAGACCAGTTTTCCTTTAAACAATTCTTCTCTCAGGAAACCTGCTTCCGCTATTCTTCTGTCAGCTTAGCCATCAGTGTAAATATTTAACCACATACTGGGAGGGTAGTTTTTATCGATTTCGTCCAATGCCAGCCTTCTCCAGTTATCTCTGGCAATGCGTCCGCTTTTTTTAGTGTCACATTCCACTGTGAGGCTACAACTTAGGATACGTAAACAAATATTGCTAATGAGCTCAACACTTTTTTGAAAGTTTTTGATCTTACTCTTATAATTGCCAATGCTTCTAGCATTCATAACCAAGATCCACTACTAACTGTAGCTTCCCAATTTTACTCACAATATTGATTCAACATAGTTTATGACTTCCAACAAGAAACTCCTTCCAAAGGAGTGTAAACGTAAACAACCAGATTATTGCATGGCTTTAAGTACAAACTTCAGCACCCAGACAAGTTCTTTGAAAATCTAAGCAAAGCAAAGTAGTGGCCACAAGGTAAACTGTCTGAAACAATCCCCATACTGAAAAGGGCCGGAAAAAACGCCAAATATGTAAGAAATTCTTTGAATTTCAACATATATTTCACCAAGAATTTTCTTATTAAATGTAAATTAGACCCAAAAAGTCAAACTTTGTAGGGAGGCGTATTTAATTAAATTTTACCACCAAAGGTGGTGAGAATATGTGGATGTTCAATGAGTTAACCTCTCAAAGTGACAAGAGATGCAATTTGATAGGATAATAAAGTTAACTGGGTGACATATATATTATTCTGGGAAGGTATATACATTAGGAGTGATGGCTGACTATTAAATCATGTGCAAGGTGGCCCAGGCTAAAAGAAGTGCCTCTCATATTGCTTTGAATAATAAATATGAATATAACTAAAAGTATATAAAAATATATATATACATATACATATGAGGTAACACCTACATTTTAAATGGAAGACGTCATTATCTCGCAAAGCCCATTAATAATAAACGCTGGTACGAAACAGCCATGTTGGCGCTGTTTTTTATCCAATAAAATTTAAATAAAATACAAAGGAATGAAATAAATTTGGGATTGACATTATTTTTATTTAAAATATGTTGTTTTTAATAAATAAAATAATGTGGTGTGAAACACAACACACGACATTCAAATTAGGAATTATAGCAATGCTTTTAAGGTACAATAATATTACATAAGAGTAGAACAATACGTTGAATTGATGTGGAATTTTAGTGAAAGCTTAAAGCTTCTATTACTCCAGAACCGTCCAAAAAAAGTATTCATGAAAAATGTTTCAAATAAAAGTGATAGGTATTTATGTGTTTAGACAATATAAAACGTTGAAAGAAGATTGTTCAAACAGTTTTTGAGAAAATCGGGAAAAACTGGAAAAAAACAAAACATTCAGTTACGTGATACTTCCGGTTAATGGATTTTGCCCGTGAACGTTTATATCATATGCTGTACTGGTTCCTAAACCTAAATTCAAATTTGAGCTTACTGTGGATTTTTCGTTTTCGAGCTATACTGTTCACACAAACACACACACACACACATACCATTCACCAAAAAACAATTTTTTCATACTCGGAAACTCAAAAACATGTATTTCCGGTGTAAAACTTAATATCGCAAATTGTTGCGGCCGGGTCCGCAAAGCTGGAAAACCATCAAAGATATTTTCCGTGATAGCCTGCTTCATTTTGGTGGTCATTGACCGGTTTCGCGTGTTCGCCCATCATGAGGATGTTTTGATAAAACGGTGCGATAATACAGTATAATAGGTTTTAGAAGGAGTAAAATTAGTGAGGAAGGGTTTTTTTTTGAGAAATAAGCTAGAATGAATGCTGAACACTGTATAATAAAAAAGAGACATAAAACTGCCAGGACTTTATATGTAAATAGAAATTAAGTAGCGAGAGATTTAAACTAAGTAAATAGAAAGGTAGTAGTTGTTTGCTGACGCGATGTAACTGCTATATAAACTGTTGTGAAGAGTATTCTGTAGCTGTATATATACAGAGTCTTCCACTTTAGTCTGGCCTAAGTAGCGAGTGAGATACTCAATTTTGTATCTCTCTCTAAGCTTTAGATCCCTCTCTTCGGATCCTATTACACACTGACTTGCACATAGCAAAATCAGTTAATGCACTCTGAGCTTAACGCTACTGTCACTCCAACGCCCCTCCCCTAAAAAAAAAAAAATAACGTATACACACTGAGTGTACAAACTGATTGTGCTCTGTGCAAATCTGGGTTATCGCACTGTTTTATCATAACATCCTGATGATGAGCGTACACCCGAAACCGAACGATGACCACAAAATAAAGCTGGTTATCACGGAAAATATCTCTGATTAATATCGAAAATAACACAGTCCTAATACCACCTTTTAATAGACTAAGAGAGATTATAAATGTTTTTATAGAATATATAATATGTATTTATGTATATGTGTGAACAGAATATCTCAAAAATGAATAATCTCAGAAAGAGCAAACTTGATATTCCGTTTGGGTAGTATCACCGCATCAGTCATGAAGGTTCCAGGTAAAAATCTATCAACCGGACGTGCATCATTGGTGAATGTTTATTTGTTGTGGTGATTGATTCAGCACAGCTGGAAAGCATCAAAGACATTTTCCGTCTCACTGAGTGTATAAACTGAATTTGCTCTGTACAAGTCTGTGTTATCAACTGTCTGACAAACGCATCCTGAAGATGGGTGAACGCCCGAAACCGATCGATAACCACAAAATAAAGCAGGCTACCATGGAAAATGTCACTAATGTTTTATTTTTTCACTTTTGCATGGTTTTATCAGAAATAGATTCAACATTTTCTTTAAAGATCGTGTACACTAATGTACATACTTAAATACCTTGATAGAATCAACAAGCAGGAGAATAAATTAGAAATTTTAAATATATTTTAACATATAATTTTTAGTAGCAAAATTGGACAGTTGGCTGGTAAAAGGGACTAGGAACCGTTAGTGGCATACAAATGACTAGGTCAACTCTATTGTAAGAGACCCGACGGTATGAGGCGAAGACTTATAAGAGACTAATAATGAAAGGATACACAGTCATACAAGATACAATCAACCAGAAGTCTCGAAGCTTCACATCGTTATTCTCAAGAAGTGTTCTACACTCTCACTCTGTCCATTTATTTATCTTAGTCTAATATTTTGTTTAAATTGTAGGTATGTATAAATATCTATCTAGTCATTAAATTAGTTGTCTTTAAGTGTGAATAAATTTTAATTTCTAATTCTCTAAGTCCTTTTCATATTTCTTAAAGCTACAACAAACATACAGCACATCAGATACCATTAGAACGTCTATTTGAAATATTTTCCTGGGAAAAGTTGTGGTTTGGGGGGGGGGGAGTTTCTTAGGAAACTGTAGCGTTATGCTTTCCTCTAAAGTATCACTACCATATACAATGCATAGTTTTATCAACTATTCAATATTAATATACATTAGAAACATAACTAGAATTCCAAATTTGAAAAAAAAATTCGGTTAATCGTAAGTGCGATTTTATTGAAAAAAATTGATTTGAGTGGGGGTATTGGGGGTTCTGTCAGTTAGTTTAAATTAAAATTTGCATAAGCTTTGTTGGTTTTGTCATAGAGCGCTCCACATAAAGTCGCCCAAGTAATATAAGTAAAATCTCATTTTTATGGCCACCCCAACTAAACATTGTAACGCTGCAATTTAAAAAAGAAAATTTCTTGGATTAAATTGTATTAATTACAAATAAGAGAAAGTCGTGTGAGTGTTTCACATCAGATTTATTTTTTTCGTATTCAGAAGACCACAAAACATGTGTTTACGATGGAAACTCAATTTCAAAAATGTGACACGATTACTTAGGAGTAAGAGAAAGTAAAGTGAAAAAAACAACAAACAAATATTTATATAAATGCATATCATAATTTTAGGACGCTATAAGAGAGAAGTAGTAAATGCATTAATGACTCACCAAGCAAACATCACATATGTATATATACAGGCTACATATTCAATGCGGGCATGTTTTTGTTTTTCTGATTATTTAAAATATTTAACTGTATTTATTTTAATTTATAAAGTAACCACAATTGAGGATTCAACTACTTCTATTTCTTTATTTTTATTTAGAGAAGAGAAAATATTTATTTACCTATTTGCTAATAAGAAAAGTAAATAGACCTAGTTTTGTGAACAAATGAATCTAAACCGTGTAAATAAACTACAAATTAGAAGTTTTACTTAATAAATAAAGGAGGGATGACCCTTTTCCACTGATTCATTATCATAAGAGTAAAAATCTGTGTCCCAGATTTGTGATTGGTTAACGGGTTGTTATTCCACCCAAAAGAATTTAATTATCAGCTTTTTGGATAGTTTGTCACTTGACGGTTTACAACTTCACAAATAAATCGTATATGATTTTTCCCCTATAGCAATTTTTAGAAACTGTAATAAAAGTGGTGGGCAGAATTGTTTACTTGCCTGCGATCAACATTAGATGGCAGTTTCTTCTACCCAGTTCTCCAAAAATCAATTTTAAAAAGATTTAGTGTGAGAAACTGTCACACACCAATTAATATAATTGTAATGGGATCCGAATCGTTAAGATTCGTGAGGATCAGAAGAACTAAGTTACTCGCTACCTAGGTCAAAATAGGGAGGGAGAATTCATATATTTATAAAGCTTATGTGGTGGTGGGAGAGGCAATGAAAGGGTACCTCAGAATGAGGTGCAAGGGAGAATGGGTGAGAACCTTCCGGGGGGATCACACTAAGATCGAGGACGAAATTTGGCGAGTGAACCGATTTCTGCTATCCAAACTTGATGAGACGAGCAAGAAATGGGGATTTGAGAGAGATTATGAGATTACGATTGGCAGTATAGGGGATGATAACCTCACGAGGCAACGGAGTCGGGCAGCGGTATTATTCGCTGCTATTCAGATGGCTCTAGGCAGGAGGGTACTGGCCTGTCGGGGGCGGGAGCATGGTTTCAGGAGTTGGATAGAGGGAGTTCGGTGGCCTTAGGTGGTTTGGCCACTGTTTTCCAGTCTGAGGTGGTGGGCATCATTGAATGCTGCCATCTTGTGGGGGAGTGGCTAGGAGAGTTTAAGGAAGTGCGGATCTTCTCTGATAGTCAAGCCGCACTAAGGGCTTTGAGTAAGCCGTGGTGGAGTTCGAAATTAGTGGGAGAATGTAGGAGAAGGCTTAACGCTTTGGCTCGGAGGGGTAAGGTGCATCTCTATTGGATACCCGGACATGCGGGAATAGAGGGCAATGAGAGGGCGGATCGGCTGGCCAGGGAGGGATCATCATTACCATTTTGTGGTCCTGAACCAGCCCTGGCCGTTACAAAGACTTTTCGCGACAAACAGATTAGACTTTGGGAGACGAGAGCTTTGGAGAAACGTTGGGGGGACACGCAGGGGTGCCTCCAAGCCAAAAGATTTATAAAGGCAAGCAAGCAGGGAATTTCGGAGTATCTCCTGTCTCTTAGTAGGACGGGTTTGAGGACCCTGGTAGGAATAGTGACTGGACACACTTGGGTGTCCAGTCACTTGTTTAACATAGGGAGGACACGGAGTCCCATTTGTCAGAATTGTGATGACGGAGTTAGGGAAACGGTGTTTCACTACCTATGTCAGTGTCCCCGTTTCGCCGGAACTAGGTTTCGTATATTTGGGAGGACACCACTCTCGCAGGATTGCCTGGGCGAGTTGGAGTTTGGGGATATCTTGAGATATTGTAGATTAACCGGCAAGTTACCGGGGGAGATTAATTAAGGGGTTACGGGGGGTATCGGGGGGATAAGAGCCACATAGGCTTAGGTCCCGCGCCTTTTTGGGCACCCGTTTTGATAATAATAATAATAATAATAATTTATAAAGCTACAGAAGAAGAATATAATCATCGACACCAGTCAGTGAACATCATTCTACTTTCTAATTATTCAGCCAGTCTGTCTCTCTCTCTTTATTATTCTTTCGCTACCTTATTCTCTAATAGTGTAAAGTCCATGGAGTTTTGTTTCTATTTTATTATACAATGTTCATAACACCCATTAGTTTATTTCTTCTTCATCATTCCTAAATTCATAAGAAACATCGGTTAACTGGAAAGTGCTACTTAACAGAATAGATTTATTAGAGATTTGTGGGGGTGTTCTCGAATCGATTTGAAACGATTTATTTTTATTTACAACTTTTGTTTTTTTTTAAAAAGAAAAATTCGTTCTAGAGAGAATAGTTTAGCGGAATTTGTGGTATTAAACTTCAAATGTACGTGGGTTGATTTAAATGTTATTGATACTCTATTAAGGACTAAAATTTAATCACTTCTATTGATTTCGTATACATGCGTTATTTGTCACCACACATCTCTATAATTAATGTTAGGACAAATGAGAGAAAAATTGAAGTTTAATGAGAAATTTTTCGTTTTATATATAATTAATTGTTTGACAGCAATAAAAAAAAAGTATGATTTTTTTTATTATCATATAATCCTCCTTATCAGTACACTTTGACAGATTTATTAAGTCCAAAAAAAAAAAAATTGTAATCAAGGTACACACAATTACTAAAACCTCTGTTTCGTACTCAGGAGATCGCAAAATATGTATTTTGGTGGAAAAAAATCTGGTGTGAAACACTCATACAACTTTCTCTTACTCCAGTTCTCAAAATTACAATCGACAAATTTTATAGTCTATGTACCAAATTTAATGAAATTCGTCAAAAACAAAAAAAAAAAACTGTCCAGTAAAAGCGCACTTCCGGTTTGCTAATTTTCCTGAAACTCGGAATTTTAGCCATCTATTTATTTCTAATTAATTTTTGTTTGGATGATAGAATTGTAAAATCAACTATGATACCACTTTAGAAGAAGCAGTAACCCCATCCCTCCTCCAAAAGTGCACTTAAATGAATTTTCCCAGAAAAATGTTTTAAATAAAAGTTGTAGCTCTTTGTGTGTGTAGTTTATATAGGAAGTTTCAAGAAAAATCGTCGAAGCCATTTTTGAGAAAGTTGCGAAAAATTGAAAAAAATCATTTAGTAAAGTGTTAAAACAAACGCACTTCCGCTTATCCGATTTTTTTCAAACTCGGAATTTCAACAACATATTCAATTCTAATTAACATTATTTAGATGATAGAATTGTTTAATAAACTGAAATAGCACTTTAGATGAAAACCTAACCCCTCCTGTCCCCCATTACTGTCCTTCAATGAATTTTCCCAGAGAAATGTTACAAATAAAAGTTGTAGCTCCTTGTATATGCTGTTGATATATCAAGTTTAATGAAATTCGTCGGAGCCATTTTTGAGAAAAAACGCAAAAAAGTAAAAACATCAACATATAAAATGGTACTTCCGGTTGAGGAATTTTGCCAGATGAGCCACCGTCAGATGCTATGGTGATACCTAAACGGAATATCAAGTTTTAACTTTCTACGGTTTTTTGTTTTTGAGCTATGCTGTTCACATCACACACACATAGACCATTTGCTAAAAACCATTTTTTTGGACTCAGGGGACCTCAATACGGATATTTCCGGTGAAAACTCGATATCGAAAATTTGACACGATTCCAATATTTCCTCTTACTAGGAGTAAGAGAAAGTAAAAAAAAACCATGAATGAAATTCTTCCCTTTACTTTCTCTTATAACGTTAAGAGAAAGTAATTAATAATAATTACATAATTAATTAATCCACGCGTACGTTACTTTACTTCAAGTTTAAGATATAAGTCATGGTTTTAAACCTTGACTTTAAAAGTTACTTTTTTTTGTGCTTATCGCTTCTATTCATTAAATAATAAATTCTTCTATCATAAATTTAAATTTAGTAATAATTAGGATTAATGTTAATGATGTTCTTAATAAATTTAAGTAAAAATCTAGGAGAGAAAACTCCTAACCTAGATGATATAGATACGGATAGGGTGATAACTAAAAAGAAAACTCCCAAGACTGAACATGATACTCTCTTGGTCAAGTAATTCTCTTAATTAAACCAAGACTTACAGCACTTTAAATATTTCTTTAGTAAATATATATATATATTTTTTTTTATTGAATCTAGTGTTAATTTAGAAGGCCTATCTCTCGCAAAGATTTTATTTTTAAATTAAATTTATAAATAGTCTACAAGAACATGTACATAAATAGAATTAAGGCTGTTTCTGGTTTTTACTTTTTCACATTGTTTGGTAAAAGGAAGTGTGGCGATCTTGTGTCCAATTTTTACTTTCTCTTACTCTCCTAGTTAGAGGAAGTATTGTAATCGAGTCAAATTTTCGATATTGAGTTTTCACCGGAAATATCCGTTTTGAGGTCCCCTGAGTCCAAAAAAGTGGTGGTTTTTAGCAAATGATCTGTATATGTGTGTTCTATGTGAATGTATGTGAATAGTATAGCTCAAAAACGAAAAATCGTAGAAAGTTCAAACTTGATATTCCGTTTAGTTATCACCATGGGATCCGACAGTGGGTCATCTGTGAAAATTCCTCAACCGGAAGTACCACTTTACTAGTTGTTTTTTTTTCTACGTTTTTGCGATTTTCTCAACTTTTTCTTTTAACTTGGTATATCAACTACATATACTAACAGCTACAACTTTTATTTGAAACATTTCTCCGGGAAATTTACATTTAAGGGAACTTTTGGGGGAGTGGGTGGGGGTTATATTTCTCTAAAGTGCTATCACAGTTGATTATTCAAATCTATCACCCACACTAAATTAATTAAGAATAAATAGATGGTCAAAATTCCGTGTTTCAAGAAAATCAGTAAACCAGAAGTGCTGAACTGTTTACTGAACAGTTTTTTTTTCAGTTTTCGACGAATTTCTATAAATTTGATTCACAAACTATAAAAATTTGTCAATTATAATTTTGAGAACTGGAGTAAAAGAAAGTTGTGTGAGTGTTTCACACCAGATTTTTGATATTGTGTTTTCACCGGAAATACACTTTTTGATGTCGGGAAATTTTTGTTTGTTTTGAAACTGTTCTGTGTACTCGTATATGTGTGTGGCCAGGAAAACTCAAAATCGGAAAGTTGTAGAAAGTTCAAACTTGATATTTAGTCTGGGGTGCCAGTTCGCCAATAAAGTTTTGTACAAAAATGGTCAATTGGAAGTATCATCACGTATAAAGAGAAGTATATATATATATATAAAGATTTACAACTTTAATTTGAACCATTTTACCGTGAAACTTCATTTTACGCAGTTTTTCAAGGGACGGGAAGGAAGTTAGGCTTTTCTTTAAAGTAACATTTCTTTTTCCAATACGATCATTTATATAATAATATCATTTATACAATATTAATAATAATAATAATAATAATAATAAAATGCTATCATTTATATAATAGTTGTTGTGGTTGGTTCCGCAAAGCTGGAAAGCATCAGAGACATTTTCTGTGATAGCCTGCTTCTTTTTGTGGTCATCGACCGGTTTCGGGCGTTCGCCCATCATCAGAATATATTTGTTGAACAGTGTAATAACATAGACTTGCATAGAGCAAATAACAGTTGATATACTCAATTCAAATACAGTTGAGTGTATCAACTATATTTGCTTTTGTGCAAGTCTATGTTATTACTATAATGGGGTTGATGAAAGAGAGAAATGGTCTGGTTTGAATGAACAAACGAAAAATATGGCTAACACTGTATAATGTAAAAAGTGACACTGACTGCCTGGACTTTATACTTAAAATGGTAGAGTATGATAGAGTGGTAAAGGGTAAGGAAAATGACACGCTGTGACTGACATGTAACCTCAGTTGCATGAACTCTGTTCCTCTGCTACGGATCCTCTCTTTGGATCCTATTACATTACACTGTTTGACAAAAATATCCGAACGCCCGAAACCGATTCGATGACCACAAAAAGAAGCAGGCTATCATGGAAAATGTCTCTGATGATTTATATAAAGACTAGCTGTACCCGGTCCGCTTTGCTGGCCCCTAATATAAATATTTGAAAGTAAAAACGTTAATTTATTTTATTAAAAATTATTTATTGAAATGAAAAATAATAACAGTGAATTGAAAAAAATTTTTAATGAAATACAATTTACAGAAAAAAAATGCATATATTTGGTTAAAAATAATATTTTGATTGTAATGCTTTTGGAATTAGGAAATTACTTTTCTTATTGCAATGCTTTTTGATGCACAATATTTATTGTTCTACCTTCTGCGGCATACATATACGATGCGAAAGTTTGGCTACTCGCGTGCAAGCTATATACTGCTACATCTGTACCTCAGCCTCAACAACATATATACGTAAATCTGACAACATTTGAGTAATTTATTCTCGAGATTTGCCATTACGTACAACGGGCATTCATTTTTATATTTATAGATTAATAAGACTTAAAAATGTATTGCTGAAATTCCGTGTTTTTTTAAGAAACTCGTTTAACCGGACTTTACTGAAAGGTTTATTTTCTCAATATTCAAGAGGCATTTATCGATAAAGATACCAACGAGTTTCTTGGAACATGGTGTATTAACTACCCATATCTTTAACTTTTTTTCCGAATAAATAGATTTCAGAGGAATTGTGAGAGGGATCACACTTCCTTCAATTGTCCTTTTCTATTTTCCGTTCTGCCAGTTCATATAAAATATTGAAGCCGTTAAACTTAATAAAAATTCCAAGTTTGAATGGAATTCAAGAAATCCAAGTTTTGCAATAGATTTTTTGTTTATTTTTTTTTTTTAATTTCCCTTTATTTGTTTGTGTGCGTATGTTTCAAGAAAATACTTCAAAAACGTAGCCAGCTCAAAATTTGGTATTTCATTTAGGTTGTACCACCGCATTTTTGACAAGGCAAGGTTTCTGGCAAAATCCATCAACTAGAAATGCATCTTAACGAGAGTTTTTCTTACTTTTCTAAAAAAATAGCTCCAACGATTTTCTTTAAATTATCGTTTGCTATCTACACACAATCGTATAATAAATTCCTATCACTTTTATTTGATTTTCCCGGGGAAATAGATCCGGGTCTGGATTTTTGTACTAGAACCGGTTTGTTGTTGTTTTTCATTGGGGCAGCTATATGGGGCCCAGTGAGGCTTTGAATAGTGTAGGGTTTAGTCCCTCCCCACAGACAAATAATAATAATAATAATTCCCAAGGAAAACTGATATTTTATGGGTGGTTCTAGCGGAACAATAGCTTTAAGCCATTCCACTAAAGCATCACTTCAGTAGAATGTGTGATGGCATATCATATGTCAGATTAGTTCCCTGCTATCCGCAAGGTACACTAAAGAATATATCTTCAAACGAAGCCAACCAAGGGTTGGGGATGAAATATCGTCCTGCTTCCTCTACCACAAGTGTCTATAATTGAAGGAGAAAAGGACAATGGACGCCCCAATCTATCACCACCATCTTCAAGGGTGAAGCCACCTTCCGTACTAACCAGCTAACAACAAACATCCAATCTACACACCATACACTTGCCTATCTCCCATTTAGTTTTCTCTACTCGTCTCTTAATCTCTTAATTAAGTCAAGTCCTTAGAATTATAAGTGTATGTATTTTAATTATAGTGCAGTAGTCATAACATTTAGTAACTCCCTGAAATATTTAATAAACTCCCTGAAACTCCCCCTAGAAATGTATAGGTTTTGCAACATACATAATGTTAATAGCAGAATTCTTTTAATATACTTACGTATATTCTTATAGAATTCTTTTTAATAGAAGCATTGGTAAAATTCGAAATTTGATAAACATCCGGTAACCGGAAGTGCTATATTAGTATTAGAGTTTATCACGAAAGCGACTATAACGATATTTTCTTTAAACTTGGAATGCTCACTGCATAGATACAAATCTATAAATCTTTTAATTAAAAGATTTTCAGAAATACTAATTTTAGGCAAAATTCTGGGCAGTTGGTCAACTAAGTTAAAATATAAACTGCCCGCTACAAGTCTTAATTGCGTCACAGGGTCACTACCATAGTAATTATACTCAGGTAGACATGATAACCCCTACTACCCTTTTCTTGACGCAACCCTATTGAAACTTTCATAAACATAACAATATTTATAGAAAAATTTTCTATTATATTATATTATTATTATACAGGGTGACCCATTTAAACGGGCCACATTTGAAATAACTCTTAAATGAAGCAAGATATTTAAAAAGTGAACATAAAGTTTGTTTGAAGTATTTTCGTTCTAGTTTATGATGGTGTTAATGTTCTTTTTTGATTTTACACCTTACATCGGTGCATGAAAGTGGCGATTTCCTTTTGACCCCCCCTCCCCCCCTACTTTTTACTACTGTATGAAAAGTATTAAAAAATCTGGTGTGAAACAGTCACACAACTTTCTCTTACTCCAGTTCTCAAAATTATAATTGACAAATGTTATTGGTAGTGTACCAAATTTAATGAAATTCGACGAAAACTGATAAAACTGTTCAATAAAAGCGCACTTCCGGTTTACTAATTTTCTTGAAACTTGGAATTTTGGCCATCTATTTATTTCTAATTAATCTTGTTTGGATGATAAAATTGTATAATCAACTATGATAGCATTTTAAAGAAAAACATGACCCCACCCCTTCCCTAAAAGTGCCCTTAAATGAATGTTCCTAAAGAAATATTTTAAGTAAAAGTTGTAGATCTTTGCATGCGTAGTTTATATACGAAGTTTCAAGAAAAATCATCGGAGCCATTTTTAAGAAAATCGCGAAAAAGTGAAAAAAACCATTTAGTAAAGTGGTAAAGTAAACGCGCACTTCCGGTTATGCGATTTTTTCAAACTTGGAATTTCAACAATATATTTAATTCTAATTAACAGCATTTAGATGAGCGAATTGTCCAATAAACTGAAATAGCATTTAGGTAAAAATCTAACCCCACCCCTCCCCCCAAAAGTGCCCTTAAATGAATTTTCCCAGAAAAATATTTCATATAAAAGTTGTAGCTCTTTGTATTGTAGTTGATGTAACAAGTTTGAAGAAAATCGTCGGAGGTATTTTTGAGAAAATCGCAAAAACGTAGAAAAAAAAACAACTAGTAAAGAAAGTGGTACTTCCGGTTGAGGAATTTTATCAGATGACTCACTGTCGGATCCCATGGTGATAACTAAACGGAATATCAAGTTTGAACTTTCTACGATTTTTCGTTTTTGAGCTATGCTGTTCACATACATTCACACACAGACCATTTGCTAAAAGCCACCACTTTTTTGGACTCAGGGGACCTCAAAACGGATATTTCGGTGACGGTGAAAACTCAATATCGAAAATTTGACACGATTACAATTTTTTACTAGGAGTAAAAGAAAGTAAAAAATGAAGAAAAATACGGTTATTTTACTTCAATATATCAAACCATCACCGGGATATTTATCCATAAAGATTCTATTTTCGTCGTTGTTTTTTTTTTCCTATTTTTCTGTTTCGTAAACTAAATTTTCTTATTAATTTTTTCGAATAAATAAGTGAGTTCAAAATGCTGATAAAATTCGCATCGTGTCTGCCGGAATTGCTAAGCAGGCTTGGATTAAGTTTTCTCTCTAAGGGCATCTGGAGTTGTTGGTTTCTTGGCATACATTTTTTTCTTGTTATATCCCCAAAGAAATAAATCAAGAGGGGTTTTATCTAGCGATCTGGAAGACCAGCTTACGGTCCCTGCCTCCCGATCCAACTGTTACTGAACATCTGTCTGATAATGTCTGGTGCGAAATGGTTGGAGACAAAACTATTGGCCAGGCACCTTAATTGGGCAAGAATACGCTAATTTTATTCGCCAAGTTTTTTCGATAGTTGCCATTGAATTTGGATGAGTTTGGATGTGCCATTGAATGTCAGAAGAAGAATGTGGTTCCAACAAGATGGTTGTCCCAAGCACTATGCCCAAGTGGCGAGGAGAGAAGTGAATGAGATGATCCTGTAACAGCAAGATCGGGAGACTGGGACCGGCAAGTTGGGACTGGTGAAACCTTCCTGATCGTCAGATTTATGCCTTCTTGATTTTTTTTTTTTTTTGGCGATATTTGAAAGAAAAAATTTATATAAAGAAACCAACAACTCCAGAAGCACCTAGAGAAGACTAAATCCAAACCTGCTTAACAATTTCGGCAGACATAATACGATTAGCAGCTCCATATGTTGGGCAGCGACTGCGCTAGTGCCGTTAAAGACGAGCAGGTTATTTTTTAATTAATAGTAAATATTATTTTATCGATTTTTGTAAATAAACGGGACCAATACAAAACAAACAAAATTGTTTTGTTTTAATGTGGTTTTTGCTGATTTTTAAGTCCCTTATGGTTTTAAAATAGCTTTTAAGTTTTATCAGCATTTGAACTCTCTTATTTATTCGAAATTAATAAGAAAATTCGCTTTTAATTTTAGTTTACGAAACAGAAAAATAGTAAACAAACGACGAAAATTTAATCTTTATGGTTTAAAATATTGAAGTAAAATTAACCGCATTTTTCTTCATTTTTTAAATAGATTTCAATGCAGTAGTAAAAAATGGAGATCAAAAGGAAATCGCCACTTTCAACCACAGATTTAAGATGTAAGTTGGTAATAAAATCAAAAAACATTAACACCATCATAAACTCAGAGCGAAAATACTTCAAACAAGCTTTATGTTCACTTTTTAGATATTTTGCTTCGTTTAAGAGTTATTTCAAAAGTGGCCCGTTTATATGGGGGACAAACCCTGCATTACGAGAAAGCCGTGTGAGTGTTTCATATACATATTTTTGTTTTGTTTTTGAAAAATGAATTTCGAATTCCAACAGGAAATTCAGTTATTATAATGTAATGGGATTCGAAACATAAGACCCGTGAAGATCCGAAAAACCAAGGATCTGAAACAATTAGGTTCCGAATCATCAGTTACTCCCTACCTAGGCCAAACTAGGGTGGGAGAATGCCATATAAAAGATAGGCGAGGTAGCCCTATAAAAGAATAGTTTTAAAACAGTTATCGACACCAGTCAGTCAATATCATTCTACTTACTTTCAAAT
Organism: Triatoma infestans; assembly: GCA_011037195.1. Taxonomy (NCBI): domain Eukaryota; kingdom Metazoa; phylum Arthropoda; class Insecta; order Hemiptera; family Reduviidae; genus Triatoma; species Triatoma infestans. The sequence goes on from JAAEAF010002267.1 coordinate 108,731, forward strand.
TCTCAGCGAATCGGTCTCGCTCTTAATTATTCTCTCGCTACCTTATACTCTAACTTCTATTAACAGTGTAAAGTCCTTGCAGTTTGTGTTTCTATATCATTACATCAATGTTCAGCACATGTAACCAGTTTATTTCTTCTTAACATTCTTCACTCTTAATTCTCTCTCCTATTCACAGCTATCACAATAACGGTCAGAAAAAAAGTTCTAGATTGAAAAATTATGCAACTATTCTCACAATTCTCAAATTCCAATTGGTAATTTTTTTTTTTTGCCAACCCTTTTAATTTCCCTCCACTTTCTAGAAGTACTTAATGGATACGTAGGTGGTGGAAGAAACCATACAACATAATGGATGCACATTAGAGGGAAGTGTTAACCTACATCCTTGAATACACCCACAGCCTACTTTATCGAATTTTTTTTTTTGTATGTAATAAAAAGACAGCTTAAAGTAAGTCGTTGGACGAAATCAACAAAGTACGTAAAATTAAATAATAAAAAATCTCGAGTTTTATAACTACAATTATTATTGTAAAAAATTCTTTAAACACGGTATTTATTGATGGATTTGATAAATAAAAAGTTGTGGCATCTCTTTCTTTTTATTGGTTCTAACCGGTTTCGAATTCTCATCCATCGCCTGTGTATGATTATCAAGATTCCGTGTAGAGAGTTGTTTTGTTTATTGCACTTAAAAACTTTGACCAAAATATGATGATTAAAATTAAATGAAAAAAAGTCCATATGTATAAAACCTTTTATTATACAATACTGAGCTTTCAACGTTGGTGTCAGGTCATTTTTAAGATTACATAACTAGATCAGAATATCAACTACATAATAAGAATATCAAAATTTCCTATTCTAAATCAAATAGCAATAAAAGATTTTTTTAAATTCCAAAAAGACTGTTGTTAAACCCCCTCTACATATCTAAATTCCAATGTTATTTACAAAATCAATTGTCCAAACTGCCCAGCCATCTACATAGGAGTGGCAAAACAATATGTTCAAAATCGAATTTGACAACACAAAATATGACGTTAAAAGAAAAAAAAAATCTGATATGAAACACTCATACAACAACTTTCTCCTACTCCAGTTTTCAAAATTGTACCTAATTGACAAATTTTATGGTTTGTATACCAAATTTAATGAAATTCGTTGGAGTTCGTCGAAAAATGAAAAAAACTGTTCAGTAAAAGCGCACTTCCGGTTTACTAATTCTCTTGAAACTCGGAATTTTCGCCATCTATTTATTTCTAATTAATTTTGTTTGGATGATAGAATTGTATAATCAACTATGATACCACTTTAGAGAAAACATAACCCTACTTCTCCCCCAAAAGCCCCCTTAAATGACATTATCAGGAGAAATGTTTCAAATAAATGTTGTAGCTCTTTAGGTGTATAGTACACATTACTATTTAAAAAAAAAAAAAATCGTTGGAGCCGTTTTCGAGAAAATATCAGAAAACTGAAAAATACATTTCAGTAAAAACGCACTTCCGGTCATCCAAATTTTTTTTCATACTCGGAATTTCAACAACATATTTAATTCTAATTAATATTATTTAGATGACAGAATTGTCTAGTAAACTGAAATAGCACTTTAGAGGAAAACCTAACCGATCTCTTCTCCAAAAGTGCCCTTAAATGAATTTTCCCGGAGAAATGTTTCAAATAAAAGTTGTAACTCTTTGTATGTGTAGCTGACATACCAAGTTTCAAGAAAATCATGGGAGTCATTTTTCAAAAAATCGCAAAATAGTAAAAAAAAAAAAAAAAATCTAGTAAAGTGGTACTTCCGGTTTTGACAGATGACCCACTGTCGGATCCCATAGTGATACCTAAAGGGAATATCAAGTTTGAACTTTCTATGATTTTTCGTTTTTGAACTATGCTGTTCCACGTACAAACATACACAAACAGACCATTTGCTAAAAACCACTTTTTTGGACTCAGACGATCTCAAAACGGATATTTCCGGTGAAAACTCGATATCGAAAATTTAACACGGTTACAATACTTCCTCTTACTAGGAAGTAAGAGAAAGTAAAAAGACAATACAGCTTTCTCTCAACACACTACAAAAAAGTGGACTCACTTTTGACTTCCGTAAAAACTACAATAGTTGATAGAGAAAAGAATTTAAAAAAGAAAATTTTTATCTATATCACTTTTAAAACTTTTTGCTGATTTTAATGCCATATTATATTTGAATTTATTGAAATAATGATACCGCTTGTTTTCCAACACTGCTGAAGTCTGAAATATGACCTATCATTAAACTGTAACCTGCTATGTTGTTCTGATCTAGTTGTGCAATCTTGAAAATGACCTGACACCCAGGTCAAAAGCTTGATATTGTTAATAAAGTGTTTTTATATATTAAGGTTTTTTTGTCATTTATTTTTTACCATCATATTTATTAAAAATAAAGATAAAGTTAACTCTCTTGGATTAGAAACAGAAACTGGTCAGAATAAACAGTATGAAGTGACGGATAAAATCCCAGATCTTATCAAATTTTGTGAACCCATTCACTTGTAATATTAATAAGTTAGTAATAAATAATTGGATGATCAGTGCCGCCAACATATACATTATATTTTTCACACATACATTCGCAAATAAATACAGACCATTCTTTGAAAACATTTATTTCGTAATCGTGGTCTCAAAACATGGTTTTAGCAGTGAAAACAATTTCTATAAATTTGTCACAATCGCCATATTTCAATTTATCAGATGCAAAGAGAAAGTAGAAATCAATTAATTCTTTTTAGTTTACATTATTGCTATTTACGTTTAATAACTTTTTTTACCTTCTCTTACTTCTTCCTAGTAAGAGAAAGTATTGTAATCGTGTCAAATTTTCAATATCGACTATTCACTGGAAATATCCGTTTTGAGGTCCTTTGAGTCCAAAAAAAGTGGTTTTTAGAAAATGGTCTGTGTGTGTGTGTATGTGGAACAGCATAGCTCAAAAACGAAATATCGTAGAAAATTCAAACTAGATATTCCGTTTAGGTATCACCATGGGATCCGACAGTAGGTTCCCAATCTGTCAAAATTCCTCAACCGGAAGTATCACTTTACTGAATTTTTTTTTTTTCACTTTTTTTGCGATTTTCTCAAAAATGGTTACAACAATTTTTCTTGAAACTTGGTATAATGAACAACACATAAAAAGAGCTACAACTTTAACATTTCTCTGGAAAAATTCATTTAAAGGGCATTTTTGTTGATGAGGTGGGGGGTTATGTTTTCCTCTAAAATGCTATCATAGTTGATTATACAATTCTATCATCCAAATAAAATTAATTAGAAATAAATAAATTGCCAAAATTTCGAGTTTCAAGAAAATTAGTAAACCGGAAGTGCGTTTTTACTGAACAGTTTTTGCGATTTTCTCCATTAAAAACATCGATGAATTTCCTTAAATTTGGTATACCAACTATTAAAATTTGTCGAATCACAATTTTGATTTTTTTTTTTTCATTAAATAACCAGTTTTTTTAAACAAAAAGTTGAATAAAGCAATACGCACTGTTTTAATCGATAAATAATCGATTAAAAAAAAAAATAGTCTTTACTTATCTACAATTAAATGGTCATCATTGTTTGACCATAAAAATATTTTATCTAAGATCATTGTCATTAATTGTTATAATTTTAGATTTGATGTAATAAATGCTATAATTATATTTGTTAACGTTTTATCTTGTTAAAGAATGTCTGGCTTTTTTTTGTTTTAAGACTTTATTGTATGTCATTGTAGTATTTGTTTTTTTTTTTAGTTTCTGCTTTGAAAAAAAAATATTGCGATCGGAGTAAAAATTTCCATTTGAATTAACACCGGAAAGAAGTGTATGATGAGCTTCTGAGTTCGAATAATGGTTTTTAATTATTTGATGTTTCTATTTAAATACGTGAACATGATCATAACCTTAAATATAAAATAAATAAAAGAATCTAGTATGAAAAATAACTGGTAATTTAGAAAGTTATAATTATTGGACAAATTCTTCAAGTTTCTTGAATGGATGAATCTATTATTATTATTATCAGGACGGGTGCCCGAAAGGCGCGGGACCTAAGCCTATGTGGCTCTTATCCCCCCGATACCCCCGTAACCTCTTAATTAATCTCCCCCAGTAACTTGCCGGTTAATCTACAATATCTCAAGATATCCCCAAACTCCAACTCGCCCAGGCAATCCTGCGAGAGTGGTGTCCTCCCAAATATACGAAACCTAGTTCCAGCGAAACGGGGACACTGACATAAGTAGTGATACACCGTTTCCCTAACTCCGTCATCACAGTTCTGACAAATGGGACTCCGCGTCCTCCCTATGTTAAACAAGTGACTGGACACCCAAGTGTGTCCAGTCACTATCCCTACCAAGGTCCTCAAACCCGTCCTACTAAGAGACAGGAGATACTCCGAAATTCCCTGCTTGCTTGCCTTTATGAATCTTTTAGCTTGGAGGCACCCCTGCGTATCCCCCCAGCGTTTCTCCAAAGCTCTCGTCTCCCAAAGTCTAATCTGTTTGTCGCGAAACGTCTTTGTAACGGCCAGGGCTGGTTCAGGACCACAAAATGGTAATGACGATCCCTCCCTGGCCAGCCGATCCGCCCTCTCATTGCCCTCTATTCCCGCATGTCCGGGTATCCAATAGAGATGCACCTTACCCCTCCGAGCCAAAGCGTTAAGCCTTCTCCTACATTCTCCCACTAATTTCGAACTCCACCACGGCTTACTCAAAGCCCTTAGTGCGGCTTGACTATCAGAGAAGATCCGCACTTCCTTAAACTCTCCTAGCCACTCCCCCACAAGGTGGCAACATTCAATGATGCCCACCACCTCAAACTGGAAAACAGTGGCCAAACCACCTAAGGCCATCGAACTCCCTCTATCCAACTCCTGAAACCATGCTCCCGCCCCCGACAGGCCAGCGCCCTCCTGCCTAGAGCCATCTGAATAGCAGCGAATAAATGGATGAATCTAAATTTTTATTAACAACATTTCTGAAGAAAGCATAATATCTCCAACCTCTTCGAAAATATCCGGTTAAATGAATGAAAAAGTTACAAAAGGAAGTGGATATGTCTTTGTATGTATAATTAGTTAACCAAGTTTAATTGAAACATCTTGTTTTCTTCCTGGACGACAAGTAATTGAAAACTGAACAAAAAGGAAAGATTCAGTAAAATCGTATTTCCGGTCAATTAATTTTATTGAACATTTAAATTAATTTTGGCAATATATTTAATTCTCATTAATACACTATAAATGATAGTATAATAATTTTTTTTTTTTGAAATTTACAACGGCAGCATAGTGCCCATAAACAAATATGAAAATTCTATGTAAAAAATGTATATACAATAAAAAAATCTGGTGTGAAACACTCACACAACTTTCTCTTACTCCAGTTCTCAAAAATAAGACAAATTTTATAGTGTGTGTATCAAATATAATGAAATTCGTCGAAAAATGAAAAAAAACTATTCAGTAAAAGCACTTTTACCGTTCTATTTATTTCTAATTAAGTTTATTTAGATGATAGAATTGTATAATCAACTATGATAGCACATTAGAGAAAAACAACCCCACCCCTCCCCAAAAAGTGCTCTTAAATGAATTTTTCCAGAGAAATTTTTTAAATAAAAGTTGTAGATCTTTGTATGTGTAGTTTGTATGGCAAGTTTCAAGAAAATCGTTGGAGCCATTTTTTGAAAGAAATCGCAAAAAAAGTAAAAAAAAAAAAAAAAAAAAAAAAAAAAAAAACTAGTAAAGTGGTACTTTCGGTGGAGGAATTTTGAGAAATAACGTACTGTCAGATCCCACGGTGATACCTTAACGAAATATCAAGTTTCAACTTTCTACGATTTTTCGAATTTGAGCTATACTGTTTACATAGACACATACACACACACACACACACACACACACACAAAACACACAGACCATTTGCTAAAAAACACTTTTTTGGACTCAGGGGACCTTAAAACAAATATTTCCGGTGAAAACTCGATATCGAAACTTTGACACGATTACAATACTTCCTCTTACTATGAATAAGAGAAAGTAAAAATACAAGAAATAAAATAAAATAAAATAAAAATAAAAATTACAGAGTTGAGAAACTACCCAGTGGTAGCACTCCAATCAACTTTGTCACTCACTGTCACTAGCACTGACACTAGAGAGGTTGTCGCGAGGCCACTGGCGTTTAAGCCGTGTAGGAGGGTTGTCAGGTAGAGTGCACGATGAGAGGCGTCGGACTAGAGGATTAGGGTGTGAGGATAGGGTACTATAGAATTTCTTGTATCTGACTTTAGTTACTTGTGGTAGGAAAGGAATTTTTAGATCACTGTGGATGGTTTGATTGGAAACATAATAAGGAGCGTTAACTATTGATCTTGGATTGTAGGGATTGGATGCGGTTGAGGTTGGAACCTTGGCTGAACCCCACAGTTCGATGCCATATCTCCAGATGGGTCTAATGAGTGAAGTGTAAATTAATCGTTTGTTGTATAGTGACAGTCTAGATCTTCTATCTAGGAGTCGTTTTAGTTGTCTGTAGCGAGTGTTCATTTCTTGTCTTTTAAGTCGTGTGTGGGGGTTTAAGTCTTTTGTCGATGTACATCCCAAGGTAGCGGACTACATCAGAGACTGGAAGAGGAGACTGGTTGTAATAGAGAGGGGGAGAAGTAATTCTTCATCGGGTAAAGGTAACATGTTGATTTTTGCTTTCGTTCAATTTGATTTTCCATTTTTTTAACCATCTCTCCAAAATAATAAGATGATTCTAAATATTTCTATGGGATGTCACTGGGTCGGGATCTGAGGAGAGTATAGCAGTATCATCTGCATAAGTGGAAAGGAAGGTTTTAGGATTAGTCGGAATATCTGCCGTTAATAAATTAAAATAAAAAAGCATGACCAAAACCCCCTTAATAAATCGTTAGAGCTCTTTTTGACATTTTTTTTGTTGAGAAAATCGTAAAAAAAAATCGATTGTGTAAAGGGATACTTCCGGTTGACCGATTTTGACCAAAATCTTATTATCAGGTCCCTTGGTAGAACATTAACCTTTCCGTTACTTAGAGCCATTAGAAGGATTTTTTATATTTAGAACAACTTGATTATTAGATATTCAAGACTTTATTAATTTTTTTTTTTTTTTATTTCATTTTATTTTTTTCAAATAATTTACTTCTTTTTGTTTATTTGATTATTTGAAATTCACGGTTACACATTTAAATAATTATATTTTTTTTATTTTTCTCTTTTCTTTTTTTTAACAGCCATATAAATTAAAATTTGCTTTGTAAGTTCGCACAATGTACGTAGATAATATATTAAAATATATTTGTAAATAAAATACATGCAATATGCTTATTTGGATGGAGCATGAAGAAATAAATTCCCTGGTGTGATGGTTACTTTCATTAGGAAAAAACAAAAAAAACAAAAAATACAGATTAATTTCTAAAAACCACTTCAAATGTGGACCTCAAACCACACGGATTTCCGGTGAAAACTCTATATCGAAAATTTGACACGAGTACAATACTTCCTCTTGGCACACTATTTCGACAAAACAAATCTTGATGATGGGTGAACTCCCAAAAACAGTCGATGACCACAAAAAGAAGCAGGATATCACGGAAAATATCTCTGATATAATTTTTTTTTTACAAAAAATCCAAAACTGATGAAAAACGATTGACTGGAATAGAAACTTTCAAATGCTTTTTGTTTCAGAGATTTCCTGTATAGCGAGTCGTAATGCATCATTTCATTAATTTGTCTCTCTTGCTCTCTCTTTAGATACACACGCACACTCTATACACACCAAAAAAAAAAACCTTTGGCGTACAGTCCATTAAGCGCAAAGGCCAACGATTTTTATTGGAGGGTGGATTGATAAGCACGTTATGGTTCCCACCGCTACTTAGTTCTGCCCTTCGCTACCAAGTTTCCGCATATTTTTTCACGATGCTAGATCAATACCGTCTTTGCCCTTGCGGGAATCGAATCCTGAATTCTCGCAACAAAGGCGTGTGCGCAAGCCATTCAATCAACGCTTAAGGACACACACATATACATACACCACTTTCTAGAACACTCTTACGTGAACCGAAGATCTTAAAACACCGATGAAAACTTAAAAAAAACCTTATACGAATGCAGGAGTATGATTAAGTAAAAACTACAAGGGGCGGATCAAACAATAACTTAAGTTTTCATTGTCGCATGACTAGACTCTTCATCGGAAACCTTCTTGGTTAAATGTTTTTTTACTCTAACAGGAAGTATAGCGATTGCGCCAAATTTTGGAAGTTGAGTTTTCACCGAAATATATGTTTTAAAGTCCCTTGAGTACGAAAAAAAAGTTTTTTTTTTTTTTGATGAATGGTCTGTCATGTGTCTGGTATAAGTACTTTTGAAATTTCCTATCGCCATTTATTATAAAAATGCCATCCCTCTCAACATATTCTTAATGTAATTTTAAATATAAATTAATATTTAAAAATATGCAAGATAAATAAAAACGAATAGATTTGATTTTTTTCTATTTATGTATTTTAATATCATCTCCAATTTGCCGCGTTTGCTACCAACCTTCTTACATATCAATTTGCTTACATATTTTCTTGGATTTCATATTTATTTATTATTTGTACAAGCTTTTGATTGTCTATAAACTTTGCATTGCTTCTTCACACTTTCTCTCTTCTTATTAATATAGTATTAACTTTTTATCTCTTGAAATTTCTTGAAAACTCTTGAAATTTCTTATCCCCCCTAATAAAAATGACTTGATAAAACTCTTAGCATACTTAACACCACTATTAGTTATAAATTATCCTTCAAAACATATTATTTATTATACATTATTTTCTAATGTCTAATCACGGATTTATAATAATTCCACTTTTGTCATATAACATACACAAATAGTAACATAACTTTGTAAAACCTCCCGCAGATACAAACAATCAACAAACCAACAAGTGTCGAATGTAACAGAAACATTGCGTTGAACTGAACTCTTTGCACTAACTATCTGGATAAATTTATTCTGACAATGGATGAAAATCCAAAACCGGTCAGGAATAAAACAAATATACATACTACGACGGATAAAATACCACATGTTATCCAGCATTGCAGACCTATCCACATAATATTCAACTTTTCTTTTACTTCTACATACACAAATATTTCTAGGAGAATTGTTTTCTTTTGGGGGGAGGGTGGAGATAACAGTAATGTTAAGCTTTCCTCTAAACGTTGATCACTTTAGTACAATGTACGGTTCTGCTACGTAACTGATATAATATTAAGGAAAAACTAAATACTTTTATTCAGGTTAAAAGGAAATTAGTCGTGTGAGTGTTTAATGTCAGATTTTTCTAATTGGCCCATCATCAGGTGTTTTAGAAGTAAAGGCAACAAATTTCATTTAAATAAACAATGAACCGCAAGGTCAAGAAGACATTACTAAGAAAAAAAAAAGAGGAAGGGAAGATGTGAAAGATTTGTCCCGGATGGTCGCTAGAGTACAGTTGAATAATCAGTATTTCCAGGAAGAATGGATGGGTAAATCTAATGTAAACAATAACTATAGTAACAGATCTGGAAAAATGGAGTATGAACACGTTTTTGTGAAAGCGATGTTAAGGTCCAGAAGATGTTTTTTTTTTTTTTTATCAATTTTTTTGTCTCTAGACAGATCAATATTATTTCTTACATTTATAGGGATATAAAAAGTAGATTTACTGACCTTTAAACGAGGAATCAATGGATTAATAATTTTTCTATATGAATATTGATTGGTAATACAAAATTAATAGACAACGTATCTCACTGAAGTCATATCAGAAATATAAAAATAATAAGGTGTTTATACAGCAATGGCCAGAGGAGTTTTTTAAGAATAAAAAAAAAACTTTGTTGCTCTACGTTTCGGGGATTACCGTTAATGTCCTTCTTCAGGAGCTCTGCAAAATTTATTGGAGAAAAGGTTCATTATTGTATAGTATTGTAGTGAAGAAAAAGTGCATGGATTTATAACAAATAAAGCCAAAATTAAAATTATAGAACAGATTGAGCATAAGATATTAAAAAAAAAAAAAAAAAATCTGGTGTGAAACACTCACACAACTTTCTCTTACACCAGTTCTCAAAATTATAATTGACAAATTTTATTGTGTAATTCAAATTTAATGAGATTCGTAGAAAACTGAGAAAACTGTCCAGTAAAAGCGCACTTCCGGTTTACTAATTTTCTGTGAAACTCGGAATATTGGCCATCTATTTATTTCTAATTAATTTTGTTTGGATGGTAGAATTGTACATTGCACTTTATAGAAAAACATAACCCCACCCTCCCCTTAAATGAATTTTCCCAGAAAAATGTTTTAAATAAAAGTTGTAGATCTTTGTATGATTAGTTTATATATGATGTTTCAAGAAAATCGTCGGAGCCATTTTTTGAGAAAATCGCGAAAAAGTGAAAACAATCATTTAGTAAAGTATTAAAGTAAACGCTCTTCCGGTTATGCGATTTTTTTCAAACTCGGGATTTCAACAATATATTCAATTCTAATTAACATTATTTAGATGACCGAATTCTCTAATAAACTGAAATAGCACTTTAGAGAAAAACCTAACCCCACCCCTCCCCCAAAAGTGCCCTAAATGAATTTTTCTAGTGAAACGTTTTAAATAAAAGTTGCAGCTCTTTGTATGTGTAGTTGACATACTAAGATTGAAGAAAATCGTCGGATCCATTTTTAAGAAAAACGCAAAAAAGTAAAAAAAAAACAAGTAGTAAAGGTGGTACTTCTGGTTGAGGAATTTTGACAAATAATGCACAGTCAGATTCCATGGTGATATCTAAACGGAATATCAAGTTTCAACTTGCTTCGGTTTTTCGTTTTTGAGCTATGCGGTTCACATACATACACATACACACAGACCATTTGCTATAAACCACTTTCTCAGGGGACCTCAAAACGGATATTTCCGGTGAAAACTCGATATCGAAAATTTGACACGATTACAATACTTCCTCTTACTAGGAGTAAGAGAAAGTAATAAGAAATTTTAACTCAACAGTGACAGTTTATTAAATGCATGATATTAACAATAAGAGAAAATAAAAAAGATAAAGATACCTTTAGGGTAGGAGAGAAGTGTTCAATTAACCGTTTTTTATCGGATTTGGAATTGTAGCAATACTTCTATAATGGAAGTGAGAAAGGAGAAAGATTTAGAGAGAATGAGTTTGGGAATGATGAAGAAGAAATAAACTATATGATATGCTGAACACTGTATACTGAATAGAATACATAAACTGCAAGACTATGTAGTTCAAAGATGTAGCGAGAGAAATATAAAGAGACAGACTGGCTGAGTAAGAAGGTAGTAGATAGGTTGCTGACTGGTTGTACTGTTGTAAGGCTGTCGTAAAAACTGTCCTGAACTGTTCTGCCGTCGCTCTATTTATATGAATCGAACTCTCGCTTCCTAGTCTGGCCTATGTGGGGAATAAACTAACTTTTGATTCATTTAATTTCTGCTTCTTCCCTCTTCGGAGACTATGAATCATTAATGATTTGGACGCCATTACACTTCTAAATACATTAATGTACTAAATATTTTAGTACTGTACCGTAATATTATCAGTGATATTTTCCGTGATAGCCTGCTTTATTTTGTGGTCATCGACCGGTTTCGGGCGTTTGCCTGTCTTCAGGATGCGTTTGTCAGACAGTGTGATAACACTGAGTCAGACAGAGCCTCACTGAGTGTATAAACTGAATTTGCTCTGTGCATGTCTGTGTTATCACAGTGTCTGGCAAACGAATCCTGAAAATGGGCGAATGCCCGAAACCGGTCGATGACCACAAAATAAAGCAAGCTATCACGGATAATGTCTCTGATGCTTTCCAGCTCTGCTGAACCAACCACCACAACAACTACTGTAATAGTACTTAACTTACTACCCAGCCCCCCACATTTTTCCGAGAGAAATGTTTCAAATAAAATTTATAACTGTTTATATAGATATATATATATATACGGAGCCATTTTCGAGAAATCACAAGAAATTGGAAAAAAATTATTCAGCAAAGTTGCGTTCCTGGTTGATGGATTTTGTCCAAAACTACGTGCCACAGATGCGGTGTTATTACGAAGTTTCAGATATTTTTATACAATATTAAGCTGAGCCCTGTTCCCAATAGTCACATTCTCCTGTATAACCAATCACGTTCACGAAGTCCCCTTTCTAGCAGCTCTCGCCATTGTAGTCTATCCTTAACATTATGAATTGTCGCACCATCATAAATTGCAATGATTATGACCTTAGAACTGCTTTTAAAGAGGGGAATATAATATAATATGTTGCGAGTAGGACTTCCTACCGTGGAAATTTATTTTTAGCATATCTAGAGTGTAAAAATAAACGAACTGATTATTAAAAAAAAACCGGAAGCAATATTTAGAAGAAAGTTTAATTACGATCAACTTTTATAGAAAGTTCTGAACGCCCTCTAGAGGGAAATGTCAAAATACTCCCTATAATAAAGCAAGCCTGCTTTAGCCAACAATAAGGTGGTACTTAAGAAAAATATCTGATATGAAACACACACACGAGCCTCTCTCTACTCCTGTTAATACACTTATATATTATACAAAGACATGTTTTTTTAAAAACAACATTACCTCAGAGCCATCTAACAATTCATTGTTGTCTGTAGATAGCGAACTCTGCTCGGAGACCCGGTAGTGCACTGAGTAGGCTCCAGGATCGCACAATAGATCTTTCAAGTAGTAGGGCATTAACCCTAAAAGAATCTCAACTTTCTCTCACTCTAATTAATAAAATTTAATCAGGAAACATTCTTTAGTTAGATTGGCCATAAAAATGAAAGTGGGAAATTTATTTGTATACCTGAGCGGCCTTGTGTGGAGCGCTCTATGTCAAAACCAATAAAGCTTGTGCCAATTTAAATTTAAACTAACTGACAGACTTCCTATATATATATCCCTCGTAAAATCAATTTTTTTCAGAACGACGTTTCAAATAAAAGTGACACGTTTTTATCTATGCAGCAAGCATTCCATGTTTAAAGAAAATCCGTTGTATCCGGTTTCCAAAATATTTCAAAACACTCAAAAACCAATTCTATAAAATTGCACTTTCCGGTTTATCAAATTCCTTCAATTTTTTTTTTTTTAATTTAAGGCGCTTTAACATCTATGGTCTGTGTAAGTCTATGTTATCACACTGTTTGACAAAAAACATCCTGATAATGGGCGAATGCCCCCGAAACCGGTCGATGACCACAAAAAAGAAGCAGGCTATCACGGAAAATATCTCTGATGATTTTTCTTATCCCTCCCACTTTTAAAAAACTTTTCTTTTTTTTTTCAATTTAAGGCGCATCAACATCTATGGTCATTGGCGTCCGGAACTTTTCAGTGCACTGCCGGTCTCCGGACCGTGTTCGCTCGTTACAGACAACACTGTCCATCAACAGACATGTGGCGACGCCATTGCCCACTCTTCGGGGTGCAATGGTTAGCTCTCCAGGTTAGCTCATTACAGACAACACTGTCCATCACCGATTAATAAGCTGTAGAGACTCCTAGGAAGAAAAAAATCTAAAGGCACCATACTGGACTCAAACCCGGGTTCTCCGCTTGGGAGTCCAGAACGCTAACCACTTAGCTATTCCCTTCCGTAAATATAATAATATTTTACAAATCAAGTATAATAAAAAATAAAGTTTATTTGGTAAGATAATAAATAAAATAAATTTTAATGTAATCTAAATAATATGAAATAAAAATTACAAATAAAATAAATTATATATAATCAAAATATTAATATTTACAAAGTAGCTAATAGTGTCAGTCAGCATCACGTTAATGGATAGTGTTGCTCGACATATATTACGACGGGCTTTGGTAGTGTAGTAGTTATGTTAAATTAATGTGTAGGTGACGCAGGCCACCTAGTAACCCATTTTACATATAATTTATAATAATCTAAATTATTTAATAATAATATCAATGGCAAAAGGTCTCCACGGATTTTACAAGCAACATATCTATCAAATTAATATGTGAAACACTATATATAAAACGATGAAATCGGACAAGCGGTTGATATTGGGGTTTTATCGAAATCGTCATATCGGATTCCCCGATAAAATGCAACATATACATTTGAAACAGAATATTGGAGCAATTATGCTTCTCACACTCTCTCTCTCTCTCTATCAGTGTTGCAAAGAAAATAATGCAAAAATTTTGGATTTTTGAAATTTCGACTTTTCACCAGATGATTTGCAATCTGATACGATCATACACACGATTTTTTCCTTAATGCAGTTAGTTTTCAGGATGAGATCGCATAAGTGGTTTGTTATAAAACAATGTTTCATCCATATTGCAGCAGAGTTCTTCAGGGTAATGTCATCTTAAATGCCAAAGCAACACTGACAAGAAGCAGGGTGGGTAGAACAAGCAGTAGAGTGCTAGAGGCGGGGCTTAATTTTTCTTTCCATGCCTATGATTTCGCTAGCAGGTAAGAGACAATAGAAATTGAGAAAAACTGTCTAAATAGAGACGATAGACTCCGTCTATCTCCATTTAAGGAGAGACAAAAGAAATTAAAAAAAAATCTGGTACGAAACACGCACATGACTTTCTCCCACTGCAGTTTGCCAAATTTGCCAAACTTACTTCAAAGTTATAATTTTTACTATAAGTTTACTTATCAACAATTTTATATCAATTGGAGAATCTGATTTTAATAAAATGACTTGTTTGAGGTAAACATAACCTCCCCCTTGTCCCTAAACTTCTTTCCTTGAAGTTTATCGCAAAAAAAAAAAAAAATTCAAACAAACCTTATAGAAAACCTTTAAAGAAAACCATCGATGCTTTTATGGAGAAAAACGCAGAAAACTAAAAAAAAAAAAAAAATCTGGTGTGAAACACTCACACAACTCTCTTACTCCTGTTCTCAAAATTATTAATTGACAAAAGTTATAGTTTGTATACCAAAAATAACGAAATTCGTCAAAAATTGAAAAAAGTGTTCAGTAAAAGCGTACTTCCGGTTTTCTTGAAACTCCGAATTTTGGCCATCCATTTATTTCTAATTATTATTGTTTGGATGATAAAATTGTATAATCAATTATGATACTACTTTAGAGGAAGCTGTAACCCCACTCCTCCCCTAAAAGTATCCCTTAAATGAATTTTCTCAGAGAAATGTTTTAAATAAAAGATGTAGATCATTGCATGTTTAGTTTATAATCGATGTTTAAAAAAAAAATCGTCGGAGCCATTTTTGAGAAAATCGCGAAAAAGTGAAAAAAATCATTTAGTAAAGAGTGTAGAAACAATACGCAGTTACGGTTATCCGGATTTTTTTCAGATTAGGAATGTCAACAACATATTTAATTGTAATTATTTAGAATCAATATTTAATATTATTTTTTATTTATTTATTCATATATCATATATTTATATTTATATTTTATATTTATATTATATTTCATTATTTAGATGACAGAATTGTCTAATAAACTAAAATAGCAGTAAAGATGAAACCTAACCCCATCCCTCCCCCAAAAGCGCCCTTAAATGAATTTTCCCGGAGAAATGTTTCAAATAAAAGTTGTAACTGTTAGTATGTGTAGTTAATATACGAAGTTTGAAGAAGATCGTCGGATCCGTTTTTAAGAAAAACGCAAAAAAGTAAAAAAACAACAACTAGTAAAGTGATACTTCCGGTTGAGGAATTTTAACAGATGACCTACTGTCAGGTCCCATGGTGATACCTAAACGGAATATCAAGTTATGACCTTTCTACGATTTTGTTTTTGAGCTTGCTGTTCACATACACACACACACACCACAGACCATTTGCTAAAAACCACTTTTTTGGACTCAGGGGATCTCAAAA
Source organism: Triatoma infestans (assembly GCA_011037195.1). Classification (NCBI taxonomy): domain Eukaryota; kingdom Metazoa; phylum Arthropoda; class Insecta; order Hemiptera; family Reduviidae; genus Triatoma; species Triatoma infestans. The sequence continues at coordinate 124,746 of JAAEAF010002267.1, forward strand.
CGGATATTTCTGGTGAAAACTCGATATCGAAAATTTGACACGATTACAATACTTCCTCTTACTAGGAGTAAGAGAGAGTAACTACAAATTCGGAATTTCGGAAACATATTTCATTCTAATTTATATTATTTAGATGATAGAATTGTGTATATTAATCGGAAATAGTGTTTTTTAAAAAAACATAATCCCACCACCCTTTCCCACGCAAAAAGTCGCCGCCTTAAATGAATTTTGTTTTTCAAATACAAATTATAGCTAGTTAGTATTTGTAACTGATACTTCATGTATAAAGGAAGTCGTTGCAACCATTTTCGAGGAAATCGCAGAAATGTGAAAAAAAAAAGTAAAGTTCAATAAAGTGAAACTTCCGGTTGAGGAACTTTGACCAGATAACTTACTGTCGGATCCCAAGGTGATAAGCTAAACGGAATGTAAAGTTTGAACTTTCTGCGATATTTCGTTTTTCAGCTATGCTGTTCACATATACAGGGTGTCCCAAGGTGTGTGGATAACGACTTTTTCTCGGAAACTAAGATAGCTAGAAAAAAACTAAAAAATACGTGTCCCCGTAGTTTTTTGTTAGAAATCCAAATTTAATTTAAATTTAAGCAAATTTGTTTTGGTGCTTCGAGAAGCGAGATACAGGCACCAACTTCATTTTTTTCAAATGGGGAGGTGTGGTTTTTATTTAAGAAATAGATTCCTCTATTTTTTGTAAGAAAAATTTACTTGAACGGTTTTTTTCTTTGAGCGATTTTACAAGTTATGAATGAAAACATGATTCTATAAAAAATTTCAAAATGATATTATAACGGTTTTTTGATTGAATAAGAAGAAAAGTACTATTTTATTATAAATTTACTCCTCATTAATTACAGATCTTGCTCGAACTGGCCCCCACCATTAGAGATGCATACACATGCTTTTTCCGTCAATTGTACCTTATGACCAAAGAAATACATCTCTAATGGTGGTGGAGGCCAGTTCGAGCAAGATCTGTAATTAATGAGCAGTAGAATTTATAATAAAATAGTACTTTTCTTCTTATTCAATAAAAAAAAACCGTTATAATATCATTTTGAAATTTCTTATAGGAATCATGTTTTTATTCATAACTTGTAAAATATTGCTCACAGAAAAAAAACGTTCAAGTAAATTTTTCTTACAAAAAATAGAGGAATCTATTTTTTAAATAAAAACCACACCTCCCTATTTAAAAAAATGAAGTTGGTGCCTGTATCTCGCTTCTCGAAGCACCAAAACAAATTTGCAAATTAAATTTGGATTTCTAACAAAAAACTACGGGGACACGTATTTTTTTGGTTTTTTTCTATCTTAGTTTCCGAGAAAAAGTCGTTATCCATATACCTTGGGACACCCTGTATATGCATACACACACACACGGACTATTTTCTAAAAACCAAACTTTTTTTTGGACTCAGGGGACCTCAAAACGTATATTTCCGGTGAAAACCTCGATATCGAAAATTTGACACGATTACAATATATCCTATTGCTAAGAGTGAGTGAAAAAGCAAATAGGCAACAAGGCCGAAAAAAGGAAGTTAAGCCCCCCGCCCACTACTTGCAGCCATTTACATATAAAAATAGCGGAAGAAGCAGATCTCATCCTTCTTCAACTTATTATACCCACACTATTTTTTTCTTACTAGTGTTGCTTTGACTTTTCAAGTCGTCACTACGCTGAAGAAGATTATAGCAATATGGGCGAGACATCGGTTTAAAACAAACCCCATTGACGCGGTCTCATCTGAAATATTTACATCAAAATGGCCGCGGAAGCCCTGAAAAGACCAACAATAAAATCGACAAACTTTTTTTTAAACTAAGATATTTTTTGTTGTTGTGGTGGTTGGTTCCGCAGAGCTGGAATGTATCAGAAACATTTTCCGTGGTAGCCTGCTTCATTTTGTGGTCATCGACCGGTTTCGGGCAGTTTCAGTTAACTGAGTTTGCTCTGTGCAAGTCTGTGTTGTCACACTGTCTGAAAAAACGCATCCTGAAGATGGGCGAACGCCCGAAACCGGTCGATGACCACAAAATGAAGCAGGCTACCACGGAAAATGTCTCTGATATTTTTTTTTTTATTTAGCCCTAAAATAAATACAGTGGTGATGGGGTTGCATGTAACTACTCAAGGCAGGTTGATTTTACCCCCCAAAATTGCTTTTAGGATGCTGTGAGGAATCTGTGACGTCACATTTCAAATATTGAAGTCTGGGTAATATTTTCACGATTTCTGCAAAAACAAGTCGATTTTTTTTTTGTTTTTAATTTGATTCAACTAAAGTATATTTGAAACATTTTTCTGAGAAGTCTTATGATGTGTTATTATGTGAGCTAGAAAATCATGCTCCGTCATTGCCAGTTTAGCCACAATATACGGTTTCACAGTACGGTGGGAATTCAGGGTAACTAAATATTGAATAAACTATCGACTTTCAAGTAATATTTGTTTACCCCATATAAGAAGAACTACCGCAATAATTGAAAATCATATTGGATTTTTTGTTTTATGATAAGAAGGAATAGTTGGTACAGCTTGTTAGTGAGATCGATACAAGGAAGTGTTGTCATTGTGGGAAAAAATTCCAGAGGTATTATCATCCCTCTTTCATCGGTGGTACCGGATGTACAGGACTTTGTCCTTATGAAACTGGGCTCCGCATGCAATAGTTTGTCACACTTTATTAAATTTTTTAATAAAGGTTGTAAGTTATGTTAGAGAGCAGCTTAATTCTGCTGTTTTTATGGATTTTTTTTTTAAATAAGTTTTTTTTTTACTTTCTCTTACTCCTAGTAAGAGGAAATATTGTAATCGTGTCAAATTTTTCGATATCGAGTTTTCACCGGAAATACCGTTTTTGAGTCCCCTGATTCCAAAAAAGTGGTTTTTAGCAAATGGTCTGGGTGTGTGTGTGTGTGTGTGTGTGTATGTGAACAGCGTAGCTCAAAAAAGAAAAAATCGTAGCAAGTTGAAATTTGATACTACGTTTAGGTATCACCATGAGATCTGACAGTGCGTTATCTATCGAAATTCCTCAACCGGAAGTACCACTTTACTAGTTGTTTTTTTTTTTCACTTTTTTTGCGATTTTCTCAAAAATAGCTCAAACGATTTTCTTTAAACTTTATATATAAACTACACATACAAAGATCTACAACTTTTATTTAGAACATTTCTCCGGAAAAATTCATTTAAGGGCCACTTTTAGGGAAGGGGTCGGGCTTATGTTTTTCTCTAAAGTGCTATCATAGTTATTTATACAATTCTATCATCCACTGAAAATTAATTAGAAATAAATAGATGGCTAAAATTCCGAGTCTGAAGGAAATCAGTAAACCGGAAGTGTCTTTTACTGAACAGTTTTTTCAGGTGTCGACAAATTTCATTAAATTTGCTACACAAACTATAAAATTTGTCTGTTGTGGTGGTTGGTTTCGCAGAGCTGGAAAGCATCAGAGACATTTTCCGTGGTAGCCTGCTTCATTTTGTGGTCATCGACCGGTTTCGGGCGTTCGCCCATCTTCAGGATGCGTTTTTTAGACAGTGTGCCAACACAGACTCGTACAGAGTAACTTAGTTTCACACTAACTCAGAGTTACCTTGAATAAGATTTTGAAAAAAATTCGGGCTCCGAAAGTAACATTTTACTGAATGTATTTTTCAGTTGTTGAATATGTGGATGGGTCCGGCAACGCTGGATAACACATAATCGGCTAAACTTTGTATTCTAACCTAAATACACATATAAGTCTCTATCACTTTTATTTTAAACAAATTCCCAGAAAAAATGATTTTTTCCGAGATTTCTGTGGGGAATAGAAGCGTTGATCGTTCCGCTACCGTTATCACTTCACTGTAATCTATGGTTCTAGTTTATTGGAATGTTCTCGGAAACGAATATGATTTCCTTTTAATTTTGTATGCTAAGTGCGCAGGTAAAAACTTTTTACAATACTGCAACGCAGCCACTGGTGCCATCTAGGAGAGAAAGCAGGTACCTCAAGTTCTCCTAGTGGCCGCTAGGAAGCGCTGGCGGCGCGCTCTTGCTGTTACTAGAAGAATCGAGAAAGTTCTAGACCCTTCTCCACTGGTATAAATAGTGGGTCAACAGAGAATTTACAGAGTTTCTTGTTACAAACTAAGTTTAAGTTTGTGAAAAGTGTATAAAATGTGAACAAAGTGAACTTTTGTGTGGTTTAAACTGTGAATTAAATGTTGTATTTATAATTTATTATGTGAAACAATAAATTGGCGTTTTATCTTATTGAAATTTAGAGTATTTTGTCTAAACGAACCCATTTTGTCTAAAACTAGTTGCAGTAGCTAGTTTAGAGGGAAAAACGTTACAATACTTTAACTTGAAGCGGTTTTCCCGCAAGAAATTGATTTTTAGATCTTCTTCTTCTTTCATGGCTCTACGGTCCAGTCCACACAGGATCTTGGCCTCATCACTGAGGTATTGTAGTCTTATGAATTCAGAATAATGGGTGATTAGCCCATTGACCCCTAGTTTGGTGAAGAGGTTTGCCGTTGCCAAACCAGCTTCTCCATCCGGACGGCTTCCTAGGAAAAGTAGCCGTAGGATATGTCCTGTTTATGCATTAAGTATTTGTATAATGCGTGTATACTTATTTGTATGCGTTTTTTATTTATATATACAATATCATATGATGTGTACTGTTCTGAAGCCTGTGCCAGCTGTATTGAGCTATGGTAATCCGTGAGGGGACGCTGACTCACAAGTGACTGTATGCAACAATCAATCAAATTTAAAATGTTATATGCGCGAGTTGGTTCAATGTTGTTGACCCTCGAGTTTATATAGCAATGTATTTATTCACTTCTAGTACCTACCTGGGTACGTACTTTCTCCCACCACTACTTCTACATTTATATTATGTTATATAAATTTTTAAAATCCTAGATTATTAATCAATGTCTACAATTAACAGTGTAAAGGCCAATAAATGTTAGTAACATCCTTAAAAATCTGACTATTGATTGAGTGAAACATCAAGGATAGAAAAAAAAAATTAAAACATTTTCTTAATAAAAATTCACTTAATGCAATAATTATGAAAATGCTATGGTAATTTCCACAAGAAATTACAATATTATGGAGAAAGGTATAGAAGTATGGTGTAGTGCACGCCAAAGGAAATATTTGCAATTAATTTTGTGCACTAGAAAGGCATCCTTCCACTGGCAGAGTGGGGTCAAGTACGTCAATGGATGGACTCTTTCACCCAAGGTGAAGGAGGGGAGAAAGTTTGAAAAGTGTAGTAGGCGGTTGAAAACTGACGCTGATGGTGGAAAGTGGATGAAACTTTGTTCATTATTTTAGAAACAAGGTGGGTAAAGTGTTTTATTTTATAGAGGAAAATAGTGACGTGTTTCCAAACATAAAACTTATTCATAAAGGAAACTAAATATTATCTAATATTAAGTCAAAAATCGGTTGTGAAACACTCACACTACTTTCTCTTATCGTGATTATTACAATAATTTAATTAATACATTTTCTTTACTATTCTATCTCGTATAAAGTATTTAGCCGGATTGGCAATAAAAAAAAAAGATGGTAGGAATTATACTTGTATAAAAGTGTTGTTGCCCTCACGCGTTAGTCTAGTGGCTAGCGCATTCGTCTTTCGTGCGAGAATTCAGGGTTCAAGTCTTATGAGGGCAAAGTCGGTGTTGACCTAGCATCGTGATAAAAAGTGGGAAGCTACAGTTAGTAGCGCCCTAGGTAGCGAAGGCCGGAACTAAACTGTATTTTTTTTTTTTAAAGTGTTGTTTAAATTTGAACCTAACATATAGATCGCCAAAAACTTCCTCGGAAAAATGTTACATGAATTAAAAGTGATACAGTTTTATCCGTGCGATAAGCATTTTAAATTTGAAAAAATCGTTGAAGCCATTTTCGAGAAAATTCCAAAAAAAAATTAAAAAAAAAACCCAATCTGTAAAGTCGCAGTTCCAATAAACCGATTTTCTTCAAATTTGAAAACCTATTTATGCTCATAATGTATGTTAATGTTAAGTGGTAAAAATCACATATTGTAGCGAATGTATCAAATAAAAAGCGATGGGAAAAATTATTGGAGCCATTTTTTCCGAGAAGATCGCGAAGAAATTAAAAAAAAAAAATTAAAAACGATTCGATAAAGTGTTGTACTTCTTTGCCCGAAACTTTCTTGTCAGATGCTGTGATAGTACCAAAACGGAGAATGCCAAGTTTAAACGGCTTTTGCATACTTCAATTTAAAATGATGGCGCGGATGAATAAACTTTCACGTGGCGTGAAATTAGGCGTAAAGTTCGCTATGCAAGAAGCGAAACTATTCCCAAGTGAGGCGAAGTCAAGGTAGCGCGTTAAAAAATGTTGCCCAAATAAAACAAAGAAAAAAAGAAGAGCAGTACAACACAATGGTATATCAGCGAGATATAGAAGGCAAGTGAGAAAATAAAATTGGGCATTCATTCGCCGGGTGGTAAAGCGGAAGTAGTTGGTGGAACAGTTGCTGGAAATTAGCAGGAAATGAGCGTAATGGAAAAGACTGACCGAAACAATCAAGGTATAATGGATGTGTTGGATGGAGAGAATTGGTTTTGTTTGATGAGTTAAGAAGAAGACTTGGTTAACACTGGTTAACTGATATATTAATAATGAGACACAGTCTGCCTGGAATTTACAATGGATGAATGCTTAAGGTTGAGTGGTAAGAGAATGGCACGTAGCGATTGGATGTACTGAACTTCCACTGTGTTTGACTGTCCTTCTATGGACTGTCCGTCGCTATATTTATGCCGCTTCTCCCACTCTCCCACTCCAATCCGAGAGAGTGGTTAAGCTTCTCTTGCTTTCTTTGATTGCTGAGCTTCTCTTGCTGTTGCTGTTACAAAGGAAATCAAATTACGAGTTGATTTAAAGAGAAACGAATTGACAAGCAGACAGACGATGGTACAGTCGCACTTCCGGTTTAAGTACGTATATAGCCCGAAATCTTCGTATCTGGTAGTAGCTAAACGGAATATAGAGTTTTAAGTTTCCCTTACACAGAGAACCTCAAAAAACGTATTATCCGATGAAAACTCAATTCAAAAAATTTGATACAATCATAATACTTATTCCACTTCCAAAGGAATAAAAGAAAGTAAACATACGTGATAAAGAGGCAAATAAAGGCATAAAGTTTATAGAACAAAGTGTCAACAGATTAGGCGGGAAACATATGTTTAAGAAATAAAAAAAAAATGGAACACAGATAAAAGGCTGTAACTGAAAAAATAATAACAGTATACTAGGAAAGTGCACCACCCAAAACGATCGTGCGACGTATTTGATATATTGCCTTGTCTTATTGCTTTCTATTCACTCAACAAGATTCGATTCACTCAACCCAGTCACAATGCCTATCAAACAATATAATGCCTAACTCCAACCCCCAACTAATTCCATACAATAGATAGTTTTCAATATATTCTTCTGAATACATTGTCATACATTAATGTATTAACTATAGTACTTCCTTATTTTCCAAACATAAAACAAATATCACTTATTCGAGTACTATCCTTCCCGGGTCCATGTACTTCTATTCTTTCTTTTTCGTTCAAAAATTCATTAAGAAAAAAATCTGGGGGTAAAACACTCATACAATTTTCTCTTAATCCAATCATAACAATTTAATTAAATTAAAAAAAAAGGTTTTTAAAATTGCAATGTTAGGAAACGGTTAGATAGGGTGGCCATAAAGAAAAGATTGTAGATGTTATACTGGACTGCCCGCAAGGGGTATCTGTAGCATGCAGTTACTTGGGGAGTAGCGACCCCACGGGTTACCACAGCTCAGTACTCCATGCACTTCGTCAGAACAGTACACAATACACTTAAAGATTTGATGAGACGACTGACTGACGTACTGACCATTGAAGGACTGAAGACGGCCTACTATGCGCTGTTCCATTCAGTCATGACTTATGGCATATTGTTGTGGGGAAGCGCGCCACTAGCGGTGAATGTGTTTAAGTATCAGAAGAAGGTAGTTAGAATAATATGCAAGGTTAGAAAGGAAATAAGTTGTCGCGAATTATTTCCGCGATTAGGCTTTCTTACATTACCCTGCTGCTATATCCTGAAATGTGCCATATTTGTACTAGAACATCCAAATAGGTTTCGGCGTAGAGGGGAACTACATAACATTACGACAAGGCAAAACAACTTATTGGAGACCGCTTGCACATCGGAGTTGGAAAAAACCCACTATATATGGCCGCTAAAATCTATAATTGTTTGCCTGAGTCTTTGCTTAGGTGAGCCTATCGAAAAATAAATTTAAAAAGGAACTTTTACTAAATAAACATTATTACTCCATAAACGAGTACTTCTGTAAATGATTGAAACTTTTCTTTTGTTTGACACTGTTCTGTACCTTTGGTGCTGTACGAATAAAGTGTCTATCTATCTAAACCATATATACTCTACACTTTACAGACAAGGAAAAGCACAGTACACAATCTAGGTTCTCCGTCCCTAGTTAATTGGCGAAAGCTAAGGGAGAAGGAAAGGATTAGCTTAATGGTAGCGCGCTGGACTAGCAACGCGGAAGTCCCCGGTTCGAATCCAGCATGCTATCCTTAGATTTTCTCTTCCTAGGAGCCTCTACAACTCACTGTCCGGTGATGGGCAGTGTTGTCTGTAGCTAGAGAACACTGCTTGGAGGCCGGCTGTGCATTGGAGAAGGCTCCAGGGAGCACAATAGATCTTTCACAGGTCGCAGTGCAATAATTCCCCACACAATCTAGTAATCTATTATACCGGACTGGATATTCTGGGCATCCACTGTTGCAAAAGACCTTGTAGCGGCAGTTTAAATTTAAACCCAATTAAAAAGTCCCCACAACCTCTCCAAAATCAATTTTTTTGGGGGTGGGAAAAATGTTTGAAATAAAAGTTATAGATACAACTGAAGAAACAATTCAGTAAAGCAGTTGATGGATTTTGTCCGAAATCTTCGTGCCAAATTGCGGTGGTAATATCTACATGGAATAACAAGATTGAACTTCCTGCGGATTTTACTTTTTGGTTATATTTAGTTAAAAAAAAAAACGTACACACCCATATAAACATATGTATTTATATATACATTACTTTCTCTTATTCCTTATTTCTCAAAAAATGGCCCCAACGATTTTCTTCAAACTTGTTATATCAACTATAAATACAAAAATATATAACTTTTATTTGTGAAACATTTCTCTGGAAAAATTCATTTAAGGACACTTTTGGAGGAGAGGTGAGGTTTAGTAGGATTTCTTCTAAAATGCTATCATAATTGATTATACAATTCTATCATCCAAAAAAAAAAATTAATTAGAAATTAATAGATTGGCCAAAATTTCAAGTTTCAAGAAAATTAATAAATCGGAAATGCGCTTTTATTGAACAGTTTTTCCAGTTGTCGACGAATTTCATTAAATCTGGTATATACTAACTATAAAATTTGTCAATTACAATTTTGAAACTAGACTAAGAGGAAGTTGGGTGACAACACACACACACACACACACACACACAAAACTATTTTCCCTATAAACTACTTTTTCGGACACAAAAAAATGAACACATTTCCGGTGGAAATTAAGTTTCCATAGTTTGACTCAATACGTAATACTTCCTTCCCTGCTTACCGCAGTAATAGTTCGCAATTATACATACAATGAAAAATTAGGCAGTGGGGGGGGCTTACAAGTACCACAATCTACCAATCCAAATAGGTAGAGAAGTGAAGAGCTCGCCAATAAAATAGAACAAACATCATATATATATGAAATTTTAATTCATTGGGATTTGTCCGATACTGGCTCCCCTACAGGCTCCAATATTTCAATAGAAGAGTATTATCACTTGATGAAATATGTAATATTTTAAAATGGGTCAGATAATTGGAACAAGTTATGTAAATACTGCAGTATCGGGGAATACTCATTAAAGAATTCAATTATTAATGGTCCTTTATTCTTTGTTTAGTGATCTTATTACTTTCTCTTACTCCTAGTAAGAG